>PVIC010004833.1:0-60483 GCA_004025085.1 Thryonomys swinderianus | reverse complement strand
TGTGAATACCCCCCACCCACCATGAGAAGTAGCATTGCTTAATGTTTCTGTAAATCCTTTGAATGCTTGGCTTACTAGAGGATGAGCTGGATTCTCATCCCTCCTCCTGCCTCAGTCTTTTGCAGTATCACACATCCTATACCTTCCCACTGTACCATCTAGTTATGAGAATGAAAGTGAAAAGGGCAATGTAAATGTTACTGTTATAAAATAATTTTGACCTCGTAGACCCGCTGAAAAAGGGTCTTCTTGAACCACGTGTTAAGAACTGCTGTGTAGGGGATGGTTTGGGAATATGAAATGTTTTTGAAGATTCTTTGACTCTCTTACAACTGTTATCTCAGTTTCCTGTTAAAACTTCATGCTGATTGAGCAGGGTGAAAGAATGTGTGGTTTATGTGTAGTATCTTTGAAAATGTTAATATTTCATTGTGTCAACTTACTGTGTCTTTCATTCTCATTTGCATGAAGCTGAGAAAATACTACATGGCTCCTTCTCAAAGATATTTTTTGATTATACACTGACTTACGTGAAGCTGTAATTCATCTGAAGAATATGGGTGGCTTTGATTTGCAACTGCCAGCTTTCAGAGCCTTCATATTCTTGCTCTTATTCTTCACTCCTTTCCCAACCTTATCTTGATGCAGACAGATAAGGTGCATATCTGAGCCACTTTTTAAGAGCCAGAGCACAAGGCTGGGAGATTAAGAGCTAACTGAAAATTTTTTGAGACAGAGTCTCACTTCGTAGTTCAGGCTGCTCCTGAGCTCACTATGTAGCCAAGGCAAGCCTCGAACTCAGCAGTCCTCCTGCCTCTGCCTCCCGAGTGCTGGGATGACAGGCGTGAGCCACCCATGCCCAGCATTATGGTGTGTGGCACTGACTGCTGGTGGGTGTGAGTCACCACACCCTGTATTTTATATGGTTACCGGGGATCGAACCAGGGACTTTGCATTTGCTAGGCAGGCACTGGAATCACTGAGCTAAATCTCCAGCCCTGAAAACCTTTTTTTGCTGTAGGTGATGTTGTATTTTTCACTTTAAGTCATGGGTAGTTGTACATTTTTAAAAAATCTTTAAGGTTTTTCTATTTGCATAAGTTTTTAACCTGTGGAAAGCCATGTTGTGCTTAACCATTGGATTTTGTTATTATATGATTACCACGGAATGTCCTTACACAAACCTTGGTGTCATAGCCTGCTAGACATCCAGGGTCTGGGTGTGAATACATGGTGCACAATAGTTATTATTATTGTGATGTACCCAGCCATGATTTTATGCACTGTACTTTTATATGACTGGCAGTGTCACTACAGAAACATAAGTAATGGTATTGTGTGATGAGTTGACATCAGCTATGATGTCACTAGGTGATAAGAATTTTTCAGTTTCATTATAACCTCAAAAGACTATGTTTGTGGTCTGTAGCTCTACAGAGCTTTATATAGCACCTGACTGACTATACCTACATGAAGAATGGTTTTGTTGAACATAAGAATTACCTGACATGCCTTAAATTGAGGTGCATGTATGCATGCATGTGGGGTGGCTACCCCTTATTGCAGAGTGGCCAGCAGACCACAGCCTGTGAGTAGCCACAGCTGCTAAAAATGGGCAGGGAGCTTTTGCAGCCTACTGTTTGTCTTGACATTCTTGTTTTCCAGTCTTCCTTTCTTTTCTTGTTGCCTTTGTTTCTGCTTCTTATTGCTTGGATCTGCTAGTAGCTCCCAGGAGACGGCCTGAATTGGCCTGTGCAGCACCTGTTTACTGACCTTGTGTGGTGCAGCACAGCATTGTGGCAGGCACTCCGGAGAGCCTGGCTAGGGAGCAGCCCAGGCACAAGGAGCCTTGTGGATCAGGTAACCAAAACAGAAATAGAACTAGTTAGATTCACCCTACTTAGAAATTGCTGCCAATTTTAAGCCAAGTGTAAGAATCCTACCTAAATGATGTCACAGTTTCCTAAAGATACTTGCACAATGGCTTTCTCAGGAAAATGAGCCATAACCCATATTAGCATAGTGTTTCAGATAATTTCAGTTTGTGCCTTAACTTTCACATGCATATATTTTACGTAGTTAGCAACTCTAGTGACGCTATTTTGCTTTATTTCTGTTATCATAAAGAAAAATTTCAGTTTCTGTATGTTACTTAAAATTGCATTTAAATGGCTAAATATTACTGTGTTGCTGTATCAGTTCAAGCATTGTTCTGTTGGGTTTTCCTCTTGCTTTTATGTACAGTGCTTTAGTACCATTTTTATACATGTATCATTACTTCTTTTAAATTATCCCAGTGAGGTAAAGTCCTAGAAATCGAATTGAGTCAAAAGATAAGAATATTGCTGTGGCCCTTGCTGCATAGTACCATCTTGCTTTCCAGAAGCATACGACTAACCAGCAATGATGACACTATTACTTTAATCTTCAGGGTTAAGGTTTATTAGTAACAAAATTATTTTCATTTCTTTGGTCACCACCAGTTAAGTTTTACATCAGGGTTTAAGACAATGTTGATTTGCTAGTTTCATTCATTTTCTTTTATAAAGAAAGAGAAAGTTCAAGATGTTTGTTTACTGGGCACTGAATGATGTAAACCTTTTTTTTTTTTAAAGGCTTTATAGTTTTCCTACTTTCGGATGTGTTCTACTTCCAGGCCACATATGATGATGTTGCTGTGTGATTCTTGTAAAACTAAGTCTCATACCTATCACTTTCACATATTTAAAGTCCCACTGCCTTGATGAAAAATCTCAAGCTTTTCAGTATGGTTTGGGGAATACTTTCGGATCTAACTCCTTACCCAGGATGCTGACTACACTGTCTCTTTCACTGAGCTTTGATTTTCTGTTAGGTTACTAGTAAAATTCTGAATGTTGTTTATTTACTACCTGTCTCCCTGTGAGACCATGTGAATTCCTAAAGCTGATCATTATTGTCTATGTCATACTGTCTGCCAGCTGTGTTCAACAAAACAGAATGGCAAAACATTTTGCTTCTTTCCTCTTTAATATTTAGATGGGCATTTAAAAGACAAAAACTGCATTTTAATAAATGCGGTATATTACTAGGCTATGTGATCTTAACCTATCACTGCTTGCTTGTCTAATAAGATGGTCATGATTCCAACTTCACAAAGATTAAATGGAATGGTCCATATTAATGCCTGAAATACGGCCTCACACAGTAAATTATTTCTGTCACATTGTGTTTTAAACACTAGAGGGTATGCTGTTGAGATTGGTGACTGCGGCATTTTCTCTTTGTGGTGGTGTGCGAGAGTGTACACCCATGAGGACAGTTTTATACTTGAATATTTATGTTCTAGTTATTCCTTGGACTAATTTTTAAATTTATCTGTACTTCGAGGACAGCATCTTACCACTTCCCTGGTTGCTGGGATGAAATAGCTGACATCCTTAAAAGGAGGAGAGTAGTTTGGTAACAGAAGTTTCAAACTCTGTTCACCAGGATCAGATAGAGAATCGACGTGGTAGAAGGGCCTGGGCAGAGGAAGGCTGCTCACCTGGAGGCAGCCACAAAACTGAGAGAGAAGGAAGGAGTTAGCAAAGGAGACACACCTGGCCAGGCCACACCCAAGGGACCTGTCACCTCTCACCAGAAGGCGAGCCAGGTATTCTCCCTCTAGATTCCAATCACCTTCCAAACACAGGAGGCTTTGGGGGTCACTTCAGCAGCTCTGAACCACAGCAGTACCCCAGCAGCTGGCTTGTGGGGTGACTTAGGTCTCAAACAGACCTTGTCCTTTTAAACAGTCGGAGCTAGCTTTATTGGATATAGGATGTATCACTGCTCTTAATTTTAAATTTTTATTAGTGTATGTTCACAGTACATAATGATTGCACTCATTGTTGGGCATTAGTACACGTACCTGACACATCTCAAAGGATATATACTTTCCACCTTACCTTTCAGTGGGGTGAAGAGTAGGAAATAGAGCTGGAGAGCTCTGTAGGATGCGTCAAACGTCTTCATTTCTAGACGAAGGAGCTTTTGTTACCGCAGGCACCTGAAGAGTCTTTCTGGTACCTGCCCCCTAGGAGTAACTGCATAGGGCACAAAATTCTATAGTAAATAACTTATCTTCATGGAACTTCCACTGTCACTGGGCAGAAGACTAAACAGAATGAAACACTGCGCCATCTAATCCAAGGGAAGAGCCCTGTGTGTTTATTCTTCCCTGTTCTGTAACCTCAGATCTCTTTCTGGGTTATTCCAGTAGCCACTGTACAGAACCCATTTGGATGCAATAGGGCAAGAGCACAGCTGACTAGGAAGCCTTTTCCCCATCCCTGCTTTAGGGATAATACCAGTGGAATCTGATTGCTTGAGCAACTGAATCTAGGAGACTGTTCCTTAGAAATTTTAGTAGTCAGCATTTTGAGAATGCTACAGGTTTGAGTTCACAGGTTTACAGTTTCTCTAGCACTTCTCCATGCCTGCCTTCTGGGTTGGGAAGTGCCCTGTATTCCTAACATTTATCTATATGTATGTATGTGAATGTGCATGTGTGTCATGATACCACTGTGGGATAGGATATGACTTTGGGCACACTAAGACATTATTCGTTGACAAATTAGACTGAATTGCCGTTGCTAACTTCACTCTGTCCGCAAGTGATACTGTGAAATAACTGTATAAATTCCATTATATGAATAATGAAACTTCAGTTGTTACTTGTCAGAGGCCACATGTCTAGTTAGTGTGGAGCTTGGACTTGGAACCAGTGTCCAAAACCATGTTAGCATAGCTTCCTACAGCAAGAAGATGAAAAGAATAGTTTGAAAAGAGTCCATGTGCCAAATGTTTTTGGTGGCTCAGTTTCCACATCTATTCAGAGCAACAAATGGGCATTAGGCCCCGCCTGTCCTTTGATTGTCACATTGATAACACTGGTAACAAATGATAAAGCATCTTAAGATTTGCCTCCCCCTTAGCCTTAATCAGTATTAGCCTGTTCTTCTGGAGTTATCCTCATCTTTTTTCCCATTTGTCTTTTGTACCAGTGGGGTAGGGTTGGGAGAAGTGAAGAAGAATGGTTGTTCATAGGAGAAATCAATTAGGCTTTACTGCGTAATTTAGTACCTCAGAAATACAGAGCACCCCACACACAGAGTAATGGGTTTAAAGGTTACAGTAGTATGCTGGGCACGGTGGTGTATGCTTGTGATCCTAGCACTTGGGGAGGCTGAGTCAGGATTATTGTAAGTTTGAGCCCTGCCTGGGCAACTTGGCAAGACCCTATCTAAAAAAAGAATTTTTTTTAAAGGCCAGTGATACAGGTTAGTGCAAATGCCCAGGGTTCAACCCCCATTATGACAGAAAGCAAACCAAGGGGGAAGGAAAACCAGTAGTCTAACATCTTAAAGTCATAGATTCTCTGTCATTTTGGAACTGTTGTGACCATAGCATTGTAGCTGAACTACCTGAATTAAAAACTAAATTATTTGTTTTTAACAGGATGCATTCAGTTTACTAGCATATTCAGATCCTTGGAATAGCCCAGTTGGAAATCAGCTTGACCCAATTCAGAGAGAACCTGTGTGCTCAGCTCTCAACAGTGCAATATTAGGTGAGTAAAGCCAAAAAACACAACTTAAGCTAGATTACCTGAGTATTTAAGAGAAGGTATTTATGTTAACATTTATATATTTTTTAAATTGAATTCTTTATTGGTACAATTTATATACATCTCACAATCATAAAATATTGGGGAATTTGTACCAGTATATGACACAAGTTAATTCTCATTTTTACCCATATCCCTACCCATCCACACCTCCCCACCCCCTTTATACATACTTTTATTTTATCATATTTATTCCTTCCCCTCATTACATTCCCACACCAAATTTCCTATGGAAATTTACCACTCTATAAAAGCTGTCATACTTTCTAGAGCTCATTTGCATCTACAGGTGTTCATGTCAAAGAGAAGATCTGGAATTTGCCTATCTGTGATTATTGATTTCACTTATTAGTATATCCTCCAGGTAACATTTATATTTTGATAAAATCATAGGGGAAATGTTTACTTCCATGTGTACAACATGCTCTTTGGATCAGGATTCGTACTGTATTGCCAGGGCTGGCCTTGAACTCACAATGCTTCTGTCTCAGCCTCCCAGGAAGCTGGGTTGACAGATATGCAGCATTGTACTGGGTGGTTTTCTGTATTTTGAAAATTGGGTTGGGGTGTAGCCCTTCTGTAGAGAATTTGCTTGGCATTTGAAACACAAAAATAAAACTAACAAAATTACAGAAAATATAGAAAGATTCCTCCTTTTCCAAAATCCAGATTATGTGATTTTTAAGGGGTGGGGTATAGGGTGCATCTTTTGACTATTTGCAAAAGTGTGCAAGTGTATGTAAGTATCTCTGATAACCATTAAATGTCTCATTTAGAGTGAGATGTTTTGATTTCTCTTCAGTTTAAACTCAAAATACTGCCCTAACAAAGACTTCAAACTAAATAAGAGTATCTTTTTGCCACTCATTTCTAGGCTGGGAAGTCATAAATGTTCATGTGGGCTGGACCACAGCTGCTCCTCCAGTGCTGGAGAGAAGGCTGTGGACCTGGTGGAAGAGGCCTGCTGTTTGAGAAACTAGGGTCTGAGTTATAAAAAGTTATAGGTAGTGGTGGAGATGTGGTTAGAGCCAGTAACAGGACTGAAAAATAACTGGACAGAGGATGAATAAAAAGGTTAACTTGCGGCAGTCTAGATGAGAAACCAGCATATGGTTCTGTGGTGGAAGAGTCCTAGGTAGCTGGACACTGCCTCTGTCTAGCGTGTTTCTGAAAGACCTGGCTGCCGTGGAAGGAACTTAAGGATGCTTATGAAAACACAACTGTTAATACGTGGCGCAAGAGAGTAAGTGTAGAAGGGACCAAAGTAAACTTCAAGAAAATGAACTGGATTTGCTTTCTGGGGATTTGCTGTCATGGTGAGAATACAAAGGAGAGAAAGAGCTTGAACAAATGGGAAGTCTGAATGGCTGGAAGGCATCAGGATTCCCAGCTGGTGGCTGAGCCCTCTCTCCAGTCTGTGGTGTCTTCTGTGGGTAGGGTGACCCACATTACCTGTATCGCTATTCCCACTGTACTTAAGACAGGCATACTGGGCTTCCTGGTTGCTTATGAGGACCTCATCAACACCAATCCTTGGAATCAAATTTAAATTGCTTTTAAGTTAATGAAATTTTAGCACCATGTCCTTATCCAAATATAAGCAAGAGAAGAGCAGTTTAAATAGAAAGCTTAGCTGGCCGGGCATGTACAGAAAGTAAGAAACCTAAATCCAGGTTTCTGTCACTTCCTGCAAAATTGACAACTGTAGTTTTGTGTCCTGTGTGTGCAGATTCTCTGCCTGTTCCTGCATTACTGTGAAAGCTCTACAGGGCTGGTTGTGCACATAAATCTTTAATTTCTGGGCAATGATCTTCAAAGACAATTTAGATGAGAGTGGTTTCTGCATACAACTTCTCGTAATTCTCTTGGGGAGATGGGACTAGGCCAGCTTGTAAGTCTGCTGTTATTTGGCCCTCTTTGGCTTCAAAGCTTTTAGTAGAACGTTTAATAAAACTATTACAGGAAAGGGCCGGAGATTTGGCTCAGTGATTCCAGCACCTGCCTCGCAAGCACAAGGCCGTGAGTTCAATCCCTGGTAACCACATACAACGCTGGGTGTGGAGACTCACACCCACCAGCAATCAGTACCACACACCACAGTGCTGGGTGCAGTGGCTCACACCTGTAATCCCAGCACTCGGGAGGCAGAGACAGGAGGATTGCTGAGTTTGAGGCTTGCCTGGGCACCATAGTGAGCTCAGGGCCAGCCTGAACTACAAAACGAGACCCTGTCTCAAAAAAAAAAAAAAAAAATTACAGGAAAACTAGAGCAGTATCACGGAGCAGATTACAAGTCTCCTGATTGCCCTTCTGGGACATGTGGGGCCAGTGTCCTCATGGCAGGGACGTGAAGGAGGCAGTGAGAAGTGTTCATATTTAGCCTTCATGTGTTTCTTCACTCTGAAGTTCGTGGATTCATTATGTTAATGTTTGGAAGCATACACAGAAGACTTGCTAGCTTCTCATTTATACCACCATTAACTGAAGCATTATCATGGGTTCATCTTTTTTCCCCTATTCTGTAAAGGGACACATTGTAGTAATTATTCCCCTTTCTACCACAGCTGAGACTTCAGGTATGTGGCACTTTAAAAACCTGGCAGTTTTAAAAAATGTATGAACCATCAGTTTTAAGTTAACCCTTCCAGAATCCTAAAGGACTTTGCTGGGGTTCTCTGCCCACCAACACCATCACTTGTTCCTGAGTAGTATCTCCCCAGTGTTCATGGGAGGTGGTCTTAGTTGGGTTTCATCCAAACAGGTGAGACCCATCATTGAAAACTTCATGAAAACCAGGTGCCTTTGTTGTTATTCAACTGCTGTTGGTGAGGTAGAGGGTAGCTAGACATACATTCCTTAAACCTCACTCCCATCAGCCTGGTTAAGTGTTAACTCTAAGTCCTGCAAGCATCTTTCTTACCACTGGGTACCCAGTGACCAAACCTCCTCGTTGGAATACCCAAGCTCTGTCTGCCTTTGCTGGCAAGCTAAGTTAAGAGCTGTACTGGCACTGATGATGGTGTAAGTTTGGTATTTCTCTGATTGAGAGATGGTTTTTAAAATATCTTGCTAATTGCTCTTTCCATTTTTAATCCTTTTTCCTCAGAAACCCACAATCTGCCAAAGCAACCTCCACTTGCCCTAGCGATGGGACAGGCCACACAATGTCTAGGACTGATGGCTCGATCCGGAATTGGGTCCTGCGCATTCGCCACAGTGGAAGACTACCTACATTAGCTATGCATTTCAAGAGCTCACACTATATTGTGGCATTTAGTCAACATGGAAGTAGACCAGCTCTGCAGATTTGAAATTTAGATTTTTTTTAATTATGTACTGGGGACAGGTTTTTGTCGCTTTACATTGCTTCCTAGTTTACAGCATGATGCAAATGATTTTCTAACTTAGTGTTAGGAGAAATTATTTTCCATCTTTAACCTCTTAGTTGTCTAAGAGTTAAATATCACTGAATTGCAGACATTCAAATTGATCATCCGAAATCCTTTAAAACAATTACCTAAAAGAAACCAAAAACTCCTGCCTTCTTTGTGGGGGGAGGGGATAAGGAATGGAACAAGTTGTGTCTGTGTTAGCATGTGGGTGATGTAAACTTCAAATTGGGAGATATTCCGACCCCCCTCCCATAAAGCATTCAATCAGTGTAACTTGCAAAATGCATAAACATCTGAAGTTTGAATTTATAGTGTTGATGGAAAAAATCATTTTTAATGTGTACTGTAAAACTTGAAATACTCAGGAGCTGAGTGAATATGTTTGTTGCTACTTACAATCCCAACCTGTTAGTCCCAGTAGTTTTGTTTTAACATGGTCTTTTTCAACTTTGTTTCCTGTTTAACTACAGAAGACTTCTGTTGTAGACTCACAAGTTTAACTGTTGTATTATAACAGTATTACATGTCAACAGTGTGGTTATGACCTTTATTTATATAAAAACCAAATATTTAGTAATTTACCGTGTCTTAATTTAATCTTTGTACACCTTCCATTTTTAAGTGCTTAAATGAGTACTATATTGCAATAAAAATGTAGTGATATAATTAACCAGCCATTAAAAATTTACTTCTACAGATTCTAGTGTCACTTGAATTTATATAATAGGTATCTGTAAACTTAGGTTGTTGGTTTGGTAAAGGTATCAGTTGACTGTATCTTCCACATGGAGGCCTGAGTCTTCTCCATAGTAACAACACAGTGGAACCTTGACTTACGAAATCAGTTCCTTCCTGAGGCCTGGTTGTAACTCAGTGGTCAACTGAAGGCTCAGGCTCCTTTCTCTACACAGCCTTCAAAATCTCTCTCAAGAAAATAGGCAGATCTCAGTGTGCTTAGGGTTCCTCAGGTGACCCCACGCAGGAAAGGATGTTGTCATGTTCCTTCTAGAACCCTTTAAAGGGTTAAATCTGTATCTGAGACCATCTGAAAGCACAAGTGGCTGGCCTTCAGGTTCTAACTCAACCTGTAAGTTAAAAGTAAAATTCCAGTCGTAAACCAAGTAGTCTGTATGTCAGGTCAGTTGTAACTTGGTCCAGTATACTTATCTACACTTAGATTCTGCATTCTTCCACCAGTGTGTATATACACAGCTGTCCTCCCTGCCACACAAGATGAGAAGTTACCCTTACTGAAGTGGGTAGGGTCTATTGGTGAGGTAAATGGATGAAAAGGACAACAATTCCATTTATACCGTCTTATTTCAGGATCCTTGAAGACAACAAGCCATGGCTGTTTTTTCTGAAAGATGAAATAAAGCTAAGTACTTCCCTAGAAGAATGGTTTTGGGAATGATAAGCCTTTTGGAGACTATTCCTCTAAATAAAATAAACTATAAATACAGATCTTTTCCATGTAGCTTTAATTTACTTATTAGTTTTCATCCTTCTGACCATCCATCGCCTTTTAAACTGCTTGGCATTTTGTTTTCTCTGGATTCCTAGAACAGAAAGTTTTATGGAGTAAGAAAATAGGTCTAATTATAATTATGAACTAAAAGTTCCAAAGACAAGAAAATAAAGCTGAATCTTACCCCAAGTATTATTCAAAAACTGGACTGCAGCCTTTTTCACTGGTGCCCTCTTGTTGTCAAGAGACAGGAACTTATTTACTAAAAAGTAAAAGAAATAAGAAAAACAGTGCATTAGCAGGTACCAGCATGGGCTGGGGATATGGCTCAGGGGCACCATCCCCATCTGGCAAGTGCAAGGTACTGAGTTCAATCGCTGGTACCAACAAAAAATTACCAGTTGTTCTTTTGGTTCCCGGACCATACAAAGACTCATGTATGAAGGCTTTAGCTGCCTGCTGCCTTGAATCCCTCAGATCTTGGTCCTTCAGCCTCAGAGCAATGTAGCTTTTCTGGCTATTGATCAATACAAAAGGTCAAAGTAAATGAGGATGGCACGTGACTGCTTTCATTTGCATTTATCTCTGGTGGTGGCTGCAGATAGAACCCAGGTTGCACACAAATACTCTATGACAGAGCTACATTCCACAGCTCAGGTTTTGGTTCTCTGCAGTGCTGAGGACGGAATTCAGGCCCTGAATACACTGGCGAAGGGCTCTACCACTGAGCTACTTCCCCAACACCTAAATATGTGCTTTCGAAAGAGTTTTATCTACTGTCTCAAACAGTGATAAAAAGTGAAATTCTAATTGTTTATCCAGATTATGAATACAAGTTATAAGGGTATTTTATAAGTAGAGTAACATTTCTATAGCAAGAATGTGTAATTAATCAAAAATGATTTATCTGCAGGGGAATGCAGAGAATCTGAAGTGCAGTTATTTTTTGTAACACGTTAACTCTCAAAGGGTCATTATACCTCCCATGGGTCGAGTGGGGTGTTGTTACCTGACAGACTGTACTTTTTGTACTTTAACTTTCTTGGTGTTACTTCCTTTTTCACATTCTTCATTTTTCTTTTGTAAGTTGACTAAAAAATGAGTTCATTTTCTCATTAGCCTTTACATAAAAACAAATCAGCAACATTTACTGAAATTCACTTTAAATAGTCACTCCCTGCCAATATGGATGCAAGTTTTATTTTTAAGAAACACGGAGGTCAGGCTTAAGCTAATCTTAGCCAGGGCTAGGCTCCTGTGCTCCAAGAAGGGCCAGTAACATTTTAACTGAAAATATCTACAAAGGCAGTCGACACTTAATGAGAAATAATTTAAATGAGAACAGCTCATACCTTCTTTTAACTTTCCTGGTGATTTCTTGACGCTAAGGCAAAAAATAAAAATAAATTTTATTTTATGAACAACTTGGCACCTTTTATTGCTAGCAATGTCAGTTTTTACTGTGGCTCTTTCACCAGTTACAGAAAGCAAGTCACTGCTACCCCAATTCCTAATCAACACACTAGTACTTTAAGATCAGAATACTGTATCTTCTTGGAATTTAAAAAACTTAAGAAGGAGTCAGGGAATGCAGTATTCAAACTCTGAATGGAAGGCTTGTCTCATTATACTTGGAGAAAACGCAAAAGATGAAGGGACAAGGGTGAAGACTCGATCAGTCTCCAAAGACAAATGTAGACTAATAAAGCTGCCCATGGGAAAAGCTCAAAGCTCGAGGTGATCGGAGGGGAAGTGAGAAGCAAAGGGTGGCCCCTGAACTTGGTTTTGAAAGACAAAAGAGAATTTGTCAAACAGTTCTGCATTAAATGTATGCAAGATCTGAATAATTGTGGAAAAATTCTTTTACTGAGAATTTGAGATCCACTGGCTTAAGTAAAAGGGGGTTAAGTTTCTGAACTGAAAGTAAAAAAGGGACCAGTAGAAAAAAAACCCAAATATTTAGAAGACAAAATCCAGCAGAATTTGACTGATTCCATGTGATACAGCAGGAAAAGGACAACCACAGCTTTTGGCTTTACACGGTCAATGTGTGGCAAAGCTGCTAAATGAAATGGGGAACAGGTTGGTGGCAGGTAAGGAAGGCAACTGAAAAAGGTAGGTTTTAGTAGCCTGTGGATAAATGTCATTCCACTAAATGGTAACTCTTAAAACACTTATTCACTGTTCTCTAAGCTGAGCACAGGTGCTCAGAATATTTCACAGAATAAATGATCAGGAACTAGAGTGAACAAAAACGGACCATTTCCCTCTATTTTTCAAAACCACTGTGTAGCTGTTCAATTTAGGCTTTCTGTTTTCTTCCATTATATGGGTTCAAGTAAATGCACCCGTGTGTAATTCAAATATGCCCACATGTAAAGCAGAAAATACAAGAAGGTACGTTACTTACTCAGTCTGTGAAGCTGTAGTTAACTGCTCTAGAATAGTGTCTGGAAGGAGTTTCCTTTTCTTTTAGAATAAAGACATTTAAAACTAAGTTAAAGTGATATACAAGCATGCTCGCAATCCCACCCTATAATCCTAGTACTTGGGAGGCTGAGGCAAGAGGACCGATGAGAATTCAAGGCTAGCTTCAACTTGTAATGATCCTATCAAAAAACAAGCCATGCACATAAATATCGATCTGGAGTTACTTCTTAAATTACCCCTTTTAAAGGACGGTCTATGTAAGCAAATAAATGATTTAGGCTAAACACTGTCCGCGCTATCCAGGCTGGGGGAAAGACTGGGACTACAAACTCGGAATCTCTTCCATATTTTTCCGGAAGCCTCGGTGAAAAGCGGGAAAGATGTCCTCAGGTTCCCGACTCGCAGGCCACTGTTAGGAAGCCAGGCCTTAGACAGCAAAGCAACCACCAGTGTTTGTACAGCGCGTACCTTTACAGATCATCTTATTTCCCACAACAACCTAGTTTCAAATCAAACACCCAGCTTCTGCGAAACTAAGTGTAATCAGAGCTAGCTGAGTGTCAAAACTGGGACCCTAACTCTTGTGACTTCAAATTCATAACACTTCTCTTCCATCTTCAATGCAGTCGACAGCGTGCGGGCATCCTTTTTAACATTAGTGACTATCCCCACGCCCGCGTCCTCGCCCAAACTGCATTAAACGTGGAATTTTAGCTTGGGCCGGGTAGAATCACATGGAGACGCCCCTTCCTCTAACCTTCTGTTCGATAAACAGCTCCTCGCGCCGCTTTCTCTTCTCCTTCAGAAGCGTTTTGTCCCTGGAGAAAGGGTGACAAGTCAGCGCGGGAAGACCGACTGGTCCGGAGCGGGCAGCTCTCCCGCCAACCGCGGGCTCCGGACCTGCGTACGGTCTCGCGCACTCGCCGCTCCTCCGCTTTTGCTTCCGCCTGGGCGCTGGCGAAAGTCAGCTCCTCGGGAGCCTCGTCCTCAAACTCTTCGTCCCCGTCCTCGTCTTCCTCCAGAGGTTCTGCGGCCGCGCCGCTGCTGGGCTGCCCGAGCAGCAGGCCGTGCTCGGCCTCCTCCTCCGAGGCCGGCTGGCCCTCGTCCACCATCGCCTCCGCCGACGCGGGGGTACGGGACGCGCGCGGCCGAAGCTGCACCATGATGCAGGCGACGCGGGAACGTGACCTTTGGTCCGGAAGCAGTTGTAAGCGGAGCGCGACGCCAACGAGCTGGCGCCACCGGCTTTGATCGCCCCCTGCAGGTAGGGAGGTCCGAGAACAGGCGGCGCGCGTGCGCAGAGGAGTGCGGCGTGTTGGCCCGGCCGGCTCCCTGGGAGAGATGGGACAGGGCTTTGTGTCTCGCCTTAGGGTACCATCGGGTTCCGCGTGGTCGGTCCAGCTCTTCAGCGTTTGTGGGTTCGGCTCCATCCACCCCGAGCTCCGAGTCTCCTGGGAAGAAGTGCGCCACGGCGGAGGACACCGATGCCAACCCGCGAGGGACAGAGCCCACGGAGTCCTTGCCCCACACGCGTGCCGCCAGCTGTGCCAGTTCGGTTGTCACGGAAGCTCTGTGCGCGCTGTGTGGCCCCTTGTCCCGGCAGGGACCTTGGGACCTTGAGCAGTGACCGCCCGTGGCGAATACTACATAGTATCTGGAAAGAGTAAGTGTATCTGGAAAGAGTGTCATCTTGCTTATCGCTTGGCCCTTTGTGAGCGTGTATTCTCTGTGATGCGACGGCCCCCGCCTCATCTGTAGTGCTAAATGGTCTACCATCCTTGCACACAGCAGGCAGATGCACACTCGCGCACTTGTAAGCGCCGTTGCTTCCACTGATGTGCACGCTCGCCGGTAGAGCTCTTGTTTACGCTTTGAAACCCTCCATGCAATGCTGAGCTGGAGCACCAATTCATTCACCCACCCTGCTGCCACTCAGCCCATCTCTAATTTCACTTTTCTCAATCTTGCACAAATTTCTAGTACTATAGCTCCCACTCTGTACAACAGTGTACAAGGCGGTTATTCAACTGTTCTGGGGCTTCAGAGTGAGGCTCAGGTCTTGCTTATCATTTACCAAAATGATTTAATAAATAGTTGAGTAATTCTTTATATACATATTTAGTATTTCAACTTCTGTTTCCTTTCTGATGTAGAACCAATTCCCACTATAAAGCAACAAAACCAAATAGTAACAGTTAATGACAACACAAGAAAAAACAAAGCTGCTGGGACCAAACAAGTCTATAACCTCCGCGTCATGGTCAGAGAGAAACTACAAATCGGAATTGCACCATGACTCCCAGGGACCGCGTGCTGCCTTCCACCATTAACACGGGGGCCAGTGTTTACAGGTGACCTGGAGAAGCCCAGAGGCTGAGCCCGCTTAAAGTACGCGGTGGTTCCTACCTAAGTTCAGGGGCTGCTTTGCAAGCCTTAGAAACTACCTCAGTGCACAGCCCTTGACCTACCCACCTAACCTGTCAATCAAGCCCTCAGGGTCCTGGCTGGTTCCCCATGGGTTATGAACCTCCCTCTTCCCACACAAAGGCACCCTTGGGTTTATTAAATGATGGCTTTCAAATGCAGTAGAGCGTTTGACATGATATCTGGGCTGATCCTTGCGTGAGCCACATATTTGCCTTGTTCTTTTGTCTTATTCATCCTGGTTTTGTACCTTATTATTTTCCCTCCCTCCCTCCCTCCTTTCTTCTCTCATTCTCTTCCTTCCATGAGTTCTTGTTGTAAATTATTGCATGTTCTTTGAGGTAAGGCAGCCAAAGTATTGAAAAGAAAAGGCCCCCAAAAGACATCTCTTGGGGTAACATCTTCATAGAATAAATTCCTTACTGTAGACAGTGATCTCACTTTCCATCAACACTAGGGCAAAAATCAGTCATATACCAGGTTCTACACTTCTATCTATTCCGGTGAGAAAAATATATCAGGATAAGTAACGTTTAAAGATAGTCTCACTACAGTTTTTTCCCTCCCAATAAACAATGAAACACAAATGTAAGACCCTTACATTTCAGTTCACAGCAAGCATGTGTCAACTTTATACTTCTCTAACATAATCCAAGCCCATCACTTAGCAATAGTAAGAGTCAGGCCAAGGAATCGGAGGACATTTTTAGATCTTCTGGTATTCAGTTCACACGGACAGGCTATTTCTCCTGTTTGTGGCCTGGTTCTTTGCCATGCTGGGATTTCTTCCTTTCCCAGGACATTTAAATAGTTTCAGTTTCATGACGAGCAAGGGCTTCGGGAAGAGTTGTTCCACAAGGTCCCTGGAAATAAAACCTAAATGGACCGAATACAGCAGGGTTAGGAGCTAGAACTTAGTGAAAGAAGCCCACACGTGCAGTGTGTCCCAGATTCCTTAGGCAACATCCAAAGTCAAATCCAGATACAAATGTATCTTGAATTTTGTCCTCACTTCTGTAGGATTAATAAGTCACTATTAGTAATTAAGGGAGTTTAGAGAAGCAGTTGGTCAGAATTTATATAGTATAAATAATTTCCTGGTGTGGTGGTGCACACCTATAATTCCAGCACTTGGGAGGTTGAGGCAGGAGGATCACTGCAAGATTAAGGCCAGTTTGAACTACTTAGTGAGGTACCATCTCAAAAATAAATGCCTAATTTAATGGGCAAGGAAGGTATGATTTTAAAGTGTATTTTGTGATTGAATTGCCAAACTTGTAGTGTGTGGGTGTACATACACCTTGGACACAAACAAATGGGAAGATATGCCATGTTCATGCATGGGGAAAATTAATATTGTTTACAGGGCCATCTTACAATGTAATCACTATCTAAATTCCAATGTCATTTTCCATAAAAATAGAAAAACCAATCCTAAAATTCATAGAACTGTAAAACAGTTTGAATAGCCAAGAAGATCATGAAAAAAAAAAATAACAAAGCTGGAAGCACCACACTACCTGGCTTCAAAATCAACTACACATAAATAGTAACAAAAACAGCACGGGCATAAGAGGCATGCATTGGCCAATGGAACAGAATAGGGCCCAGAAATGAATCCGCACATCTATGGCCAACTGATTATTGACAAAGATGTCAGACTTTGCCAAAGGGGAAAGACAATCTGTTCAAAAAACAGTGTAGGGAACAGTGGTATCCATATGTTGAAAGATGAAACTGGACCCTTATCTCAATTCATGTACAAAAGTGTCAATTCAAACTGGATTAGATACTTAAAACCTAGCCCTGGAACTATGCAACTACTTGGCAAAGAAAAGCATGTAAGAAAAAACCATATGACATTACTCTGAGCAATGAATCTTTGTATCTGACTCCCCAAATACAGGCAGCAAAAGCAAAAAATAGATAAAGGGGAGTACACTAAAATAAACTGCTTCTTTATAATAAATGAAGCAGAAAACAGAATGAAGTGACAAAGGGGAAAAAGAGGGAAGGAAAAAAATCAATAGTTTGTTCTCTTCAAAGAAAGATACTTAGGACAGGAAAGAAAAACACCTTGACTAAGAAAAAACTGAATTTGTTTAGCACATTTTAAATAAGAAAACCAATTGATCATTCATATTCATTTGGTTACAATACCAGTGATGGAAGCTTAGCCTTCACACTCACTTCTCACCAGTGTGGCCCTTGGGTGTCCCTGACCAGACAGCGTCTCCAAGGCCTGTGCCACCCACAGGCCACTGAACATCAGCCACCAGGAAGCTCGCGGCCCCCACTGTGGTTCCTTGGGAATTCCTGGCGGCTTCTGGGGACTTCCCAGAGCTCCAAGGTCCACGCATTCTTCTTCCTCAGAAAATGACTTTGAAGTGGCCCCTTCCCATTCACAAAAGAAACCCTGAACCCTCACACAGCCCAAATTTATAATGGTGCCTCAGAGTGTAAAATCACAGGGGGTCAAATACTGCCACAGATCTGAGAAAACAAATGGTTCCTAAAGGCTGGGAACACATCCTCAGGGCAGAAGGTGGTCTCTTTGTTGCTTTTAATAAAGACAGAAGTATCAGTGACCCACTAAGCATGATGCAAAATGACACTGCGTTTGTGGCACATTACTTGGCCAAGATTTAAAGTAGCAGGTCCATAGTAGACATCAACTCAGTGCTAAAGATTAGAGAAGATCAAAGACAACATGGCAGCTTCAGGGCGCTGGGAGCCAGGGGCTCAGAACACCCTCACCCAGCTGGTGACACAAAGCCCATCCTCTGCCTCAGCAACATACAAATCCCCATGTGCCACATAGCCTTGGGGTTGAGTAACAGTCAAAACACTGAGCGTGGAATCAGAAAATGACAGTATCCCAACGGGAACTAATTAACACCTTGCTTGTCTCAATGCACATCTGTGGGAGGTGAACTCTGTGACTTTGTATCTAAATTAGAACAGAAACAGGGCCCGGGATTTAGCTCAAGTGATTCTAGCACCAGGTCTCCAGTTTGATTCCCAGTGACTACACACCATAATGCTGGGCATGGTGGCTCATGCCTGTAATCCCAGCACTCAGGAGGCAGAGGCAGGAGGATTACTGAGTTTCAGGCCTGCCTGGGCTACATAGTGAGCTCAGGGCCAGCCTGAACTACAAAGCAAGACCCTGTTTTAAAAAAAAAGAATGAGACAGAGAATCTAAACAACTTGTGCAAGGCTCTTCAGACCTTGCAAGATCCAAATTTAAAATGTAGGTAGCACTCCAGATAACCAGTAAGGTAAAAAAAATAAATCAGGTTAAAAGTAGAAGGAATATTATCCAATTTTCTTTTTTTCTCATTAACCTAGAGCAAGGTTTAAAATTTTTCTGTGAGCTGGGCATGGTGGCTCACGCTTGTAATCCCAGCACTTGGGAGGCAGAGGCAGGAGGATTACTGAGTTCAAGGCTTGCCTGGGCTACATAGTGAGCTCAGGGCCAGCCTGAACTACAAAGTGAGACCCTGTCTCAAAAAAAAAAAAAAAAAAAAGATTTTTCTGTGCAAAGGCTCATGGTGAATATATTTTCAAAGGTCACTCATGTCATAGCATGTTTCAGTACCTGGTTCTCGGTATGGCTGAAAATCATCCTGTTGTTTGAGTCCATCACATTTTGTTTATCCATTCATGTTGATGGACATCTGCGCTGTTCCCACTTTTTCCATGAGTAATGCTCCTAGGAATGTTCATGCATAATCCACTATGTAGATGTATTTTTTCATTTCTAGGGTCAGGTACCAAAGGACAGACAGGATCACTAGGTCCTACCCTAGAGGAACTGCACAGTGAAGTGTCAGACTCTTTCCAAAGGTGGCTATGACGCTGCATATCCCACCAGCGCGGTGTGAGGGTTACCACTGTCTTCACCAACTCGGTATTTTCTTTCCTTTTTTAAATTCTTTTTTTTTTTGAGACAGGGTCTCGCTTTGTAGTTCAGGCTGGCCCTGAGCTCACTATGGTGCCCAGGCAAGCTGCCGCGAACTCAGCAATCCCCCGTCTCTGCCTCCCGAGTGCTGGGATGACAGGCGTGAGCCACCACATCCGGCACTGTGGTATGCGGTGTTGATGGTTGGTGCGCGTGTCTCCACGCCCAGCATTCTATGTGGTTACCGGGGATGGAACTCAGGTCCTTGCGCTTGTGAGGCAGGCGCCGGAACCACTGAGCTAACTCTGGCCCCACTAAATTTTTTTTTTTTTTAACTACAGCCATTCTGGTGATGAAATAGCATCTCATTGTGGTTTTAATTTGTATTTTTAAAAATGTTGGATGCCATTTTAATATACTGGGCATATGTACATTTTTAGAGAAATGTCTTTTCAAATCTTCTGGCCCATTTTTTAAGCAGACTGTTTTGAATTAGAAGAGTTGTTTATATATTCTAGATATGAATCCTTTATCACAGATTTACAAATCTTCCCTCCAGTTCTGTGGGTTGCTTTTTCACTTTATGGATGAAATCTGTCAAAGTACAAGTCTTAATTTAGATAAAGTTCAACTTACCCATTTTTCTTAGTTTCTGTTTAGTATCTAAAATACTTTAAATTAATCTGAGGTCACAAAGATTTACTTCTATATTCTCTGTTAAGGATGTCATAGGTTTGACTCTTACATTTAGGTTTGGTCTGCGACTCACTCAAGGTAAATTCTTGTGACTGTTGTGATGAAGGCCTAACTTCCTTCCGCATGTAGAGACCCTCCCAACCCCCCACACTGAGTTGTCTTGACAATCTTCTCCAAAACCAGTTGGCCACAAACGACAGAGTTTATTACTGAACTCTCAGGCCTATTTCACTAACTTTATATCTGTTCATATGCCAGTACTACACTGCCTTAACTAGATAATTCTGTAGTAAGTTTTCAAACTAGAAAGTATAAGTTATTCAAATTTCTTCTTTTTGCTTTGGCTATTCTAAGTCCCTTGAATTTCCATATGACTTTTAGGATTATTTCATCAGTTTCTGCAAAAAGGCAGCTGTGATCTTGATAGAGACTGCAATGAACCTATAGATCAGTTTGGGGAGGACAGCCATCTTCAAAATAAATTGGTCCCACCCAAGCACATGGGAATATTTCCATTTGATTAGGTCTTTTTTTTTAGTTTATTTTTATCTTTACTGATACATTGTATATACACATCATGATCACACTCAATATTGGGAATTTGTACCAGTATATGACATGATTTAATTCTCATTTTTTCCCATAGGTCTTTTTTTTTTTTTGAGACAGGTCTCACTTTGTAGTTTAGGCTGGCCCTGAGCTCACTATGTAGCCCCAGCAAGCCTGGAACTCAACAATCCTCCTGCCTCTGCCTCCCGAGTGCTGGGATTACAGGCATGAGCCACCACGCCCAGCATTGTGGGGTGTGGTACTGATTGCTGTTGGGTGTGAGTCACCACGCCCAATATCATATCATTTTATGTCATTACCAGGATCAAACCAGGGACGTTGCACTTGCTAGGCAGGTTCTGGAACCACTGAACTAAATCTCTGGCCCCGATTAGGTCTTTTTAAAAATTCCTTTAATCACTGTTCCGTAGTTTTTAGAGTTTAAGTTTTTCATAGAAGGCTTTTTTTTTTTTTAAAGAAGTCTTCTGGGCCAGAGGGTTAGCTCAGTGGTTCCGGCGCCTGCCTCACAAGTGCAAGATCCTAAATTCAATCCCAGGTAACCACATACAATGCTGGGCGTGGTGACTCACGCTCACCAGCAATCAGTACCACATACCACAGTGCCAGGCATGGTGGCTCACAACTGTCATCCCAGCACTCGGGAGGCAGAGACAGGAGGATTGCTGAGTTCCAGGCTTGCTTGGACTACATAGTGAGCTCAGAGCCAGCCTGAACTACAAAGCGAGACCCTGTCTTAAAAGGAAAAAAAAAAAAAATTAAAGAAGAAGTCTTCTTAGTTTCCGTGACTTACACAAATGAAAAACTGCGGGCCAAGAGCTCGGGCTGTCTCTGATGAAAGGGCCATACTGAGAGGACTAGGGTCACCTCAGGCCCCTCCCTTGCAGCACCTGTTTGATCCCCGTGGAGACCGTGAGCAGCAGCTCTCACCCTGGCTGTGCAGCGAACCAAGGAAGCCAGTAAACGTCATGGTGCTCAGGCCCCTCAGACCTGCATCATCCAGACCTATGAGGTGGCCCACCGTGTCAGTGCTTCCAAGGTGAAAGCCACCAACTACAGTTCACAGGAGTTTCTATTTGTTGCTTATTTATATTCTACCTTATTCTAGAAAGAAATTAAGCAAACTGGCAAGAATTAAATGTGAAGGCAAGAAACTGAGGATGAGAAAAAAAACCAGCAAAACAAAGGTGAAGGCATCTAATTGAACCTGGGATGAGACTTTAAAATACGCTAAGGATCTATGCTTTCCGCATGCATTTGGACAACAGGATCGGTATCATGGGGGTGTTATAAACACAAATGAAGGTAAAGCCTCAAGAATCAAAGAGCTTTCAGAACAGGAAAAAATGGAAGCCCTCTGTAAAAAGACACCGTTGAACTGGTCTCTAGCAGTACTTTGTTCCTCCAGAAAGGGCGCCCATCTGTGGAAGTGGTGTGTCCAGGCCTCTCTCTGCCTCCTCTCACCCGCCATGGCCGTGCCTGTACCTGAATCTGTCGGTGGCTGGGGTGGTCTCCGTGTTAAATTCAGCCACTGGCACTCCCCTGGCCGCTACCTCAGGGGCGAACATGGCGGCCGGGTAGACCACAGAGGAAGTCCCCACCTACGAAGCAAACACATGGAAATGGACGGTAGCTGCTCTGTGGGGAGGGAAACACTTTTTTCAGAAGAATTTACACAAACTCAGGCAAAGCTGTGGTTGCGGATGTGAGAAGAGCTAAGCTGGCTATGACAAAATAGACAATGTCCTAGGGACGAGCGGACAGTTAGGAGATGGCCTTTGGGCCAGTCACTAGCACGTGAGAACATGTAACACCAAAAGCAGACTTATGCAGATAGACAGAGTGGCAAATGAGCGACCGGGCAATTGTATGTAGGGGGAATTTTGTTTTTGTTTCTCTTCTTCCAAGATCTACAAATAACCTATTTTTTTTTAATTAGGGAATACAAAGAAAAAACATGCATGTTACTCATGATCCTACCACCCCATAATAACCACTGTTAACATGTTTTTGTCTATATCCTTCCTGGATTTTTCTTAATAAATATATTCTATCCTTTACAGGAATGGAAAGATCAAAACACATTTTGCACTCTAGCTTTTCCCTCTTAACAATTCATCGTGAACACTGATATGATATTCAATACTGGCACGCAGTGTTCAGCGTTCTGGAAAATCCTGAGCCCCGGGAAAGGCAAGACCTACCACTAGGCACAGGTCACAGCGCCCGAGCTCGCGGTAGGCCTCCTCCAGAATGGCAGGCTCCAGGTTTTCTCCAAACCACACCACGTGGGGCCGCACCAAGCCCCCGCACCCTGCGGCTTCGCACCTGCAAGGGTCGGAGGGGAGTCACCGGGCCAGTTCACAGGTGGACTGCAGGGAGGCCGGGGCCCCTCGCAGCCTTCCCACCCCATGCAGCCCCTCCAGCCCCTGTGACAGCCCTGGGCCTGAGCACCAGGCCTGACTGTCCTCTCACAGGGCCTGTCTGTCCACTGAGCTGGATGGCATGGTTTCAGCCCAGCTCTAAAGAGCTTTTTCTTTTCCAGTTACGTCATTATTTTCTCCTGCACAACTGTCTGTAACCGAGACCTGGGCGCCAGTTTGGCCTTGGGCTGGTCTCCGAAGCTGCACCCCCACTGTCTCTCAGTGGACGCTGTCCCTTCGCTCTCAGACACGCTTCTTTTGAAACCTGCCACAGTCAAGTTCTGCAGTGTCCACTACTAAATGTGTCTTTCCCTCCATCCTACCTTTAGGGCCCTTCCTGAACTCACCTCCCCCAAACACCACTTTCATCACATTCTGTCCTACCTAGGAGACCCTTAGGCCCCCTATTCTCTCAGATCAAAACTTCACAATTTAATAATAAACGCTTATAAGAAAAAAATGTATTTTGTGGTTAAAATAATCCAGAGAAATACTAACATATTTGAACCTACTTTTTAAGCATTGTACCTGGGTTTTTGTTTTTGTTTTATAGTACTGGAAGTTGAACCCAGGACCTTTCCACTGTGGTACATCCCTAGCTTTTTCAGTTATTTATTTTTAATTTTTGATACAGGGCCATGCTAATTTTCTAAGTTGCCCAGGTTGGCCTGGACCTTGGGATCATCCTGCCTCAGGCTCCCAGAGCAACCATGCCTGGCTGTGCCAATTAATCTCAACTGTCAACTTGACTCTACTAAGAGACCAAAGAAGTGACTGGCTCACAGGGGCCACCACACTTATCGTTGGATTAGTCCCAGATGTGCATAGCTAAAGGTGCCACTTAGAGGTGGGTGCAGGTGGAAGCGGGTCACTGGGGGCTTTGTAGGGCGGGTCTTCTCCCTGTGCTCTGTATCACAGCCACCAGGAAGTGAACAGCTTTGGTCTGGTGCACCCTTCCACCATGACATTCTCCTAATGGAGCAGCCAACCATGGACTGAGCCCTCTGGCACTGTGAGCTAACCAAAGCTGTGGGGGCCCGAGTGTCCTGTCCCAGCACTGGAAAGCTGGCCAATACCAGCAAACACAAGAAATCTGACAGTAAAGCAAACATGTTTTCACCTTGTTTAATCTAATGCTGCTTATGGGAACACATGATACCTTTTAACTTTTTTCTAAGCAATACTTACCAGTGCTTCATGGACTAGTCTCCTCTATGAGATACTCTCAGAAGTATCTTTCTTTTCCTTTGGCTTTCTGAGACAAGGTTTTGCTACATAATTTAAGCTGGTCTTGAACTCACGATGTAGCTTAGGCTGGCCTTGAACTCACAGCAATCTTCCTGCCTCAGTCTTCTGGATGTGGAAGTATAGGCATGTACCACCATGCCCAGGGTTCAGAAGCACTGTTTCAACATCTAGTTTTGAAAAATTAACATAAAGATCCTTCTACTTTAAAAAAAAAAAATGTACAAAAATGCTGTTTGGGGCCAGAGGGTTAGCTCAGTGGTTCTGGCGCCTGCCTCACAAGCGCAAGATCCTGAGTTCAATCCCCGGTAACCACATATAATGCTGAGCGTGGAGACTCACACCCACCAGCAATCAATACCACATACCACAGTGCCAGGCGTGGTGGCTCACGCCTGTCATCTCAGCACTCAGGAGGCAGAGGCAGGAGGATTGCTGAGTTCGAGGCTTGCCTGGGCTACATAGTGAGCTCAGAGCCAGCCTGAACTACAAAGTGAGACCCTGTCTCAAAAAAAAAAAAAATGCTGTTTGGTGCCTTACATGACCATTACTGTTTACCTAACTCTGGATTAATACCACTAAAGACAAGGAGAAAGAAAAAAAGAGAAATAAGAGGAAGAAACCAGAATCTAACTTTTCCTAACTAATTACAAGAAGCTCCCCTGTGTGCTTTCTGTGCCCTGGAACCAGCTGTCACCTAACAACCTCAAGAACTTCCCAGACCTCAAATTATCTGCCAGAACACAAAACAAAATGGAACTGAAGCAGGGTGCTAGGGATGTACTAGAGTCCAGCTACTTGGGAAGCTGAGGCAGGAGAATCCCTTTAGTCTGGTAGTTTGTAACCAGCCTAGCCAAGATAATGAGACTAGTTCTTAAAAGCAGAGAGGAATATAGGGTGGGTGGGTTCAAAGGATGCTCATTTGGTTCATCTTTTGTTCTCTCACCCTTGGCTTCCTAGGTCAGGGCTGGTTTCTGCATTTAAACCAATCCTATTCTCCCTCCCTCTCTCTCTCTCTCTCTCTCTCTCTCTCTCTCTCTCTCTCTCTCTCTCTCTCTCTCTCTCTCTCTCTCTCTCTTGCTTTTTTTCCCTGCAACTACCAAATATAAAGTTTTTTTTTTTTTTTTAACTCACCGGGGAAGTTCTTCAAGTGGGATTTTGGTATCTTCAGCTTCAGGTTCAGGAGCACTGAGGTAAATAATGTCAGAAAAGGAAAAATGTCAATGGTATCATCAAGGAACAGAGAAATAACATAAGCCATAACACTGACAGCACATGGTAGGAACTGCTAACTAGTGAGCACTGTCTCAGAGGGTACAGGAAGGATGGGGGACACTAGTGGGGAAGGGCTGGTGTGATCACATATGCTAGGAGGTCTCATGATTTACACTACACTTCAGCGTCATTTGAATCTTCCAAGATGACATGATACTAACATATTACTCATACAACATATACTGTTCCCAAGTGGCCCAGTAGATCTTCTAATAGTTTTAAGTCCATTCTTATGTTTTTTTTCTGAATTATAAAAATAGTGCATATTCATCATAGAAATGTTGGAAATTTCAGAATGACTAAGAAATAAAAATCATCCATAATCTTGCCACTTCTGATACTGCGAACTTTTTAAAGTTTTCTTTTAGTATTTCAACTAATATTCTGGTACATAAACATGGAATATGTACAGCACATGTATTTAAATCAAAAGTTAGCTGTTGTGTATAGTTTGGTATCCTATAACTTTTAATTAGCATTATAAATTATAAGCAAAATATTTCTTTTATCATTTTTTGTTTGTTCCAGGGGTTGAACTCAGGACCTTGCACTTGCCAGGCAGGCATGGATTTCTTTTATCTTTTGTCTGTACTGTATCTAGTCTTATTTCTCATAAATATCCATGGGGATCTTCAATAAATTCAATTTCATATGTATCTGTTCAACTTAAAGAAGAAAACAACATGAATTTATTTTATAGTGCAGTATAGTTACCCTTTTCCCGATAAAGCTGGACAGATTGGGTTCTTGTAATTTTCAACTACAGATCCACAAGAGGTACATTGAGTCTTAAATATGGTACCTGAAAAGCACACAGTAAACAGGTCCGGAAGTTAGTACAATCAAGAGCAATCATTTCAAGTATGCACAGTTTGAATCTGAAATGTTCCAAGGGGTCAGTTTGCCCCCAAAGATCCTCAGCTTGGTGCTCATGGGGGGTGGCAGAGCCTTGAGAGATGAGGCCCAGGCAGAAGTCTTCTGATCATGTGGGGCTCTGCCCTCGAAGGTGATACTGGGACCCTGGCAGCTCTGCTTTCTTTTTTTGTTTCCCAACCTCCATGAGATGAGCATCCTGCTCTTCCTCACTATGATGTGCTACCTGACCACGGACTGAACCTCTAACACTCTGAGCCAAAGTTAATCTTTTCTCTTATTATCTCAGGAATTTAATTATAGTAATAGGAAGCTGACCAACACAGGGTACAAAATAATGTAGCTCTCATACAATCATGTCGGCGAGTGGGCCTACTCTCGGCAACACAGGAAATGTGAAGGTATGCTGTTCTACCGAGCCGGGCAAGAACAAACGCCCTCAAGGACTTTATTGTCTGCAGGGAAATAACTAACTTTTGAGTGTCCTTTCAAATAACCTGGAAGGAATCTTCAGATGGAACTGAAGTGATCACTGAAACGATCAAGAGGGAAGATGAAACTGGACCTAGAGCTAAGGGCAGGATCAATTAGGTATATAAAGTCTCAACGGCATGTACTATGTTTATAAAATCTATAAAAAATTGTAACATTGACTTAATAAACCTTGAATCTTCTATACAAAATTGGCTCAAGCAAGAAGTAATTAACTAGTAAATAAGGAATTCTTGATACTGGAATCCATTTATTGAGCTAACGCAGTAATGGTGGGCATGGTTTATTACGTAGCCACCACGTGCCCGGGGTGGGACTGGGTGCTTCATGGACTCTTCCACTGTGTCCACTCCTCCCTCTCTGCTCTGTCCCACGCTGAGCCAATGGAGCTGCCAGTCACTTCCCAAATACAAGCTTGGGCACAGGCTCCAGTCAGGTGTGGGCCCAGCACACCATCCCTCCGGCCAGTGCTTGGCCACAGGGCTGGCCCAGAACCCAACTGAGGTCAGCAGAGCCCTGTCTCCTGAGGACTCAGCTCCCTGACAGCAGGGAGCCCAGAGCCATCAGAAGCAATCTTACCTGACCCACGGAGGCAGATCAAGTGTAAAGGGAGCTGAGAGACCATGGGGATGGGGGTGGGCGAGCAAGGAAGGTAACACTGATCACTAAAAAGTGGGCCAATTTATTTTTCTCAATGACCTGGCTGGACAACACATCCCCCAGAAAACACAGCCAACAAACCATTTAAGGGGCCTTAGAGAAGGAAAATGATGTCTGGTTGTTCTCTGATAGCCTTCTACTAATACTTTTTGCTAAGATGGATGGAGGCCCCACATCAGACTGGCAGAGGCTGGAAGGGGAATCCAAGTACGCATGGATGCTTCACCCTGAGTCCTCTTCAGAGCTGGCTGATGGAGCTGTCTGAGGGAACCCAGGGACTCCCAGGGAAGGCAGAGGGAGAGGTGCTCTCTTAGGAGACCCAAGGTATCAGCCCAGGGGGCGGACAGGAACATTATGCACAATGCAGACCTCTTGTCTCTGAGTCATTCGGAAGAGTGACACGAGGGGAAATGACCTTCAAGTCTGTATTAGCTCATATGTAACTCATGTTACATATGCATGAATGACGTAATCTCTACAAGCTAAGTTTTTGACATCTTATTTGTAATGGGTGTAACAGTTATGCCTATGGATGGGAGATAGTCTGGTCACTGGATTCATGTGTGTGATGCATGATGCTCTGAGCGGGGCCCTTCATATTTTCATCTCCTCCCCCAGTTCGCCTGTCTTTGTGTTTGAAGCCCTCTCTGTAACAGTAAGATGACAAACCTAAGGGACAATGACATAGCATATCATGGTTTTGGCCGATTATTTTCCAAGTGTCAAGGTAGAGTCACAATGTATCTTGACGTCGATAGCATCTTCAGTTTGGTAAAATGAAAGGTTTCTTTTATTTTTATTTAAAAGAGAGTTCTCATCATTTGTAACCCCAGAGTGTGTGCCTAGCACACACCCACCATCTGCGTCCCCCTCCCGGGACTGCAGATGGTACAGCCTTTGATCTCCTTGAGGCAAACACAGTCAAGAAGCAGAAGATACCAAAAGCTGGGGTTAACAGGTGGACAAGAGAGAAAGGGTCTGGAGATGACTAGTGTGGTGGCCCCACATCCGGGCAAAGCTGGACAGCCTTGCTGCACATGCGCACAAACCCACACCCATAGACCACCGGTGTTCGGACACCCGTGAGCCTCCTGACTCGGCCGCCCAGAGTGCACCGCCACACCCGGCCGGGATGCTTGTTTTACAGCTCGCTTTCCCTCACCGTGGATCTCCAACAGGTTCTTGGTGCCAGCCCTGCGGTGCAGCTCGTCGATGTTCTGGGTGATGACCATGACCCGGCGGCCCTGCTTGCTCAGCCGGGCCTCGCACTCAGCGATGGCGCGGTGCCCGGCGTTGGGCTCCTTGGTCAGGATGACGCTGCGCCGGTAATGGTAGAACTCCCACACCCGTGAGGGGTTGCGGGCGAAGGCCGTGGGGGTGGCCAGTTCCTGCGGGCAGGGAGGAGACACAGGTCGGGGAGGCGAAGAGCTGGCTTCGCCTCTAGGATGCAGCGCGGGCGAGGCAGGGGCACGGCACTTCCGGTCCCCTCTGCAGCACCGCAGGCCCCAGCCCAGGACCGACGTGCGGGAGAAGAGGGTCTTAGTGACCACGGTGAGACAGGCCAGGTCAGCGCTCGACAATGAGTTATGCACGAGGTAAAGCAGTATCTGGGCTTGCATCCACTTTTTCACAGGGCCTCCAAATATGTAAAGACAGTCTCATTTGAGGTAAATCAGGAAAAAAAAAGTGAAATGCAAAGGTGCCTAGGGGAGCAGCCATGGTCACAGCAGAGAAACTCGGGCTTCACAACTCACACACACACACAAGTACACACATACCTTTCACAAGGTCACAATACTATGTATACCTAAAACTGGACACAACCTATGCAGCTACACAGATGATACACACCATACACACACACACACACACAACCACACACATGCATACAACTGTACTCACACAGTATATAAAAGGCAGCGTTTATAAACATAATGTATAAAGTATCTGTGTTCTGAAGTACGGCTCTTGTAGCAGAGACGCACCTGGGCCAGGTGGAGGACCCCACACCGACTTCTCAGGGCGGCTGATGGAGGGACTCAAGACCCTCTGACGGGCAGAGAAATGTGCCGCCTCTGGCTGGCGGCGGTGGTGACGTTAACACGGTGCCTCCGCCTTGCAGAACTCAGCTCACACGAACGGGAGACACCCCCCCACCCGTGCCCCTCGCTCTGCGTAAACTCGGGAAGCGCGAGGCTCCTCTCAGGCGGCCGGCCCGACCCGGCGGTGATGCCAGCCCTCCCTCTGTGAGCCAAAGCCCGTGCTGCAGGCCACCCGCACCCTCCTGGCATGACACGGTGAGCTGTGGGCTCTGTACAGGTGCTCGGAGGTCCTGCCACACGGGTGACGTCAGATGCCTGCTGCTGACCTCTCCCAGCTCAGCTGCCCGGCACTAGGTGCACCTTCCCCCAGGGTCCTCGTTCCTCCCAGCCCCCTGCTGGTCCCCGGAGATACTCTGGGACCCCTCTTTGTTACTGGACCCTGCTGGCTCCCTACGCCATCCCCTGCTTCACTTTTCAGGGCAGGATCAACAACCTAGGAGGTCACAACACACCCCAGTACCTGTCGGCGCAGACACCTAAGCGGGGGGCTGGTGAATTTGAGCTCCATGAGAAAGTACCTACTATGACCGGAAGTCAGGTGTTGACTGTAAAACTTAGGAGCGCCTGCGTGCAACCAACACAAACCTGCCAAGCGCCGAGCGTGTGCCGAGGAAGCCGGGAACCACAGAGTGAACGAAACAGAATTCCCTGCCCTCCTAAACTGAGGGCTTTCCAAACCAGAGGGGCAGGATGGGGTGGAGATGACGGACCAAAATGGAGTGTTCTGGAGGGACGGAAATATTCAGTCTTAGCTACAGGCGCAGCTCAGTGGTGCAGCGCTCGCTAGCATGTGCAAGGCCCTGAGTTCTGTCCTATCACTGGGAGACACAGGAACAGGAAATGTCCTGTCTCTCCTATATCGCAGTCAGAGTGGCGGCTACACAACTATACCTATTTTCTAAAATTCACTAAATCATACCATTAAAATGAGCGAATTTTATGACACGTATATCTCAAAAATTATTTCTTTGTTTGTTTTTTGAGACAGAGTCTCACTTTTTAGTTCAGGCTGGCTCTGAACTTTCTAAGTAGCTCAGGGTAGCCTCAAACTCACAGCAATCCTCCTGCCTCTGCCTCCCAAGTGCTGGGATAACAGGCATGAGCCACCACACCCAGCTCAAAAACTGAATTTAAACTATCTGGGCTGGCACATACCTATAATCCCAGAACTCTGGAGGGCTGAGGCAGGAGGACTGGACATTCAAATCTAGTCTGAGCAACTTAGCAACTTAATGGGACTCTATTACAAAATAAAAAAAATTTAAAAAGGGTGGAGATGTTGCTCAGTGCAAAGGAACTGGGTTCTATCTTGAGTACTACATACAAAAAAATCGAATTAAACAGATCTCTGGAGATCAGATGGGAAGACTGGGCCTAATTGGCCTCCTCAGTGAGCACTGAGGAGAAAGAGGGCATGCAAGCGTCTGCCACGCCGCAGGGAGAAGGAAGAACACCTGGGCTTAAGCTGTTTTCCCAGAGAAGCACCGAGAGGGAGGGGACAGGAGAGTCCAGGGAACTCCAATTGCTCGTGCCCGTGTCAGAGTGATAAAGCCGAGGTGCGCCAGTTACTCTGGCTCCATGTTGAAGGGAGACACGAGCCCCCAGAACCCTCAGGTTTTTAACCCGTACCTGTGTCTTTTTATTTGTCATCCTCGTCACCCCTTGGTCAGGTTTGGGCCCAGCTCGTAGGCTGGTTCCGACACAGATCCACACACTTTTAGACTCATTTAATAGTCTTCATATAAATGAACATCAGGCTCTAAGCCTTGACTAGTTCAATTTTACTTTTAATGTAGGGGCTGGGGATGCAGCTCAGGGGAACTGCACCTGCCTGGCATGCACAAGGTCCTGGGTTTGATTCCTGGTATCATCAAAAGAAAATACATAATACTTCATATTAATTATTTTTAGAAAAGTAATAAATTGTGCTGATTTCTTGATTCCATTTTTTTTTTCTTTTTCTTTTGCAATGTTAGGGATCGAATGCAGTTCTTGCACAGTCCCATGCTCGGCAAGTGGTTTACCACTGAGCTACGTCCGCAGCCCTTTTTAAAAACTTCTGAGACAAGGCCTCGCTGAATTACACAGGCTGGCTCACACTCACCTCACCGAGCAGCTGGAATTCCAGGGGTGGCCACTGCTTCGGGCTCTGACTGCTCGATGCAATTGCAAGGAGCAATTTAGTTTTTTACTTGCATAGAAGGTAAGGAAAGTAACCACTTCGCTTAAATCTGTTACCTTAATCGTAGGGACATTATGTCGATGCCAGAATCGACAGGACAAAAAGCGCACTGCGTCTCCCAGCTTTCCCTCTGCCGGCGCATAGGTCTGGGTCAGCCGGTCACCTCCTCACGAGGGCCCGTGGCTGCCCCGCAAACGCCGCTCACCTCGGCTTTCCACTTCCTCCAGTAGCCGCCAGCTCCTCTGAACGTGGGGATGCCACTTTCAGCACTAATGCCAGCCCCGGAGATGATGACTATGTGCTTGGCGCTCGCAAAGCACTTCCGAAAATCTGCCATGTCTAAACAGAAGGAAAGCTGCGTCAGTCCAGCGTGCCTTCGGACACTTCACCTGTGCCAAGTCTGGCTTTCGGGTCCTCAGGTAGAAATCATTTCTGCATCACGAGGACACCATGTCACATACACTGCCTTAAAGCCTTGCGATCTCAGCTCTAACCCCCGCCCCACTGTGTGATCTGGGGAGATTCCTTCCCTCCTCTCCCTCAGGGTACACAGTAGGTCTTGCCTTAGAGCGGAGTTGGGTGCGGACTGCAAAAGGCAGGTGGCTGGGAATCGACCTTCCTTCGTGCCGCTGGTGTGCCGTGAGAGGGCCAAGCTGAGAGCCCTGCTCCCACAGCCCCACCTTCCCCTCCGCACTGACCTTCCCTCTGAGGATCTTGCTAATGCACCTTGTGCAGAGAGACCAAAGGTGGGAACACGCTCCTCCTGCCCACACATGCCCGAAACCTTCTCTTTTGCAGCCCAAACAAGAGGCAAACTTCTCCACTAGGCATCACCCGGCTAGGTTTCAGGAAGGGAACTGGACCCCAAGAATAACACGCCAGGGGGTGCTCATGGTCACAGGCTATAGGTTGCCTTCATGCCCCAGCTCCGGCAGCCCCTCTGAACCCGGGTAACACCAAGCACTCAACCACAGGTGGCCTTTCCCCCAGGCAGGCGCCCTCACCCCAGGACGGCAGGAGGAGTCAGGCCTGGAGCCCTCGGGGCCGGGCTGCCGCTGTTTCTCTAGGAGGAGAGCACAGCCTGAGGCTGGAGGAGCACCCCTCTCCCAGGCCCTGCTGTCTACACACTGGGGCCGCGGCGGGGTAGGCATCAAGGGGACACAGCTTACCCAGCAGAAGAGAGGCTACCTCCTCCATCCTCCCCACTGGTCAAGCAAGTACCAGCCCAGCGCTGTCCCAGATGCAGAAGTGTTCGAGAATGGCCAACCTGTGTCAGACTACCAATGGCTGCAGCTAAGATGGAGCCGAGCTCATGAGAGACAGAGCGGGCTTCCTGGCCTTCCCTCTGGGGTACGCCAACCAAGAATAATGAGTGTCCCGCAGAGGACCACGACAGCGGAACAGGGAAGGCGGTGGAGTGGGGCTCAGAGACTATAAACTCGGGCGGTACCAGGAATGCGGCCTCTTCTACAGAGGAGACACGCTGCTTTCTCTCATGTGGATGATGCCCTGCAGGCAGGGACAGGTCCTCCACATCCTCCTAAACCACAGCCACACACGGCATGTCTCAGGACGGCCCGCTGCAGGCCACAGTCAGATACAAGCTTCCGCATCCACCGCAGGCTCTGGGCAGCCGGCAGTGGAACAGCCCTGGGCACCTTTGGCCCTTCCCGTCCCCACGACTGGGCAGAGTGGAAGGGATCATCGCATCTGAGCAGACTCCCAGGGTCAGGAAAAACTATGCAAAAGCTGAAAATAAGGCAAAAAGAGCATGGCTTGACCTTTCAATGTGATATTAAAGCTCTAACAGGCTACCTAAGGATCACTGGATTATAAGAGCCAGTCAGTCCCTCTGCTTCCTGCAGACTAAGGGCCCAGATGTGTAAACATACAGGGTTTCGACAGGTACAAATATAAACAATTTAGGTCCATGAAAAAATTGAACCTCAGGGTTGCAGATTTAGCTCATCATCACGTGCCTTGTAAGTGCAAGGTTGTGAGTTCGATCCCTGGTAGTGCAAAAAAAAAAAAAAAAGGTGTGATTTATTAAAAAAAGAATTGAACCTCATCTCATCCTAGAGAAGAATCACCAGCTTTCTTTTCTCCCTTTCCGAGAGGGGGTGGGTTTAAAATACAAACCAGGAGGGCTGGTCGTGGAGCTCAGTGATAGAGTATTGGCCTCTTTGGGTCTAACTCCAGCAGTGCAGAACAACCAAAAAGCCCACCAATCCTATGTGAAAAGCTCTAACACAAACATTCTGGGAGGAGCCATGTGCTGACCTGGTAAGAGGACAGAAGGTGAGTAGTGAGGCACGGGTGCCGACTCTGCCCACAAAGGATTTGCCTAGAAAGCACACGGACAGGGCAGCTGTGTCCGGAGCCCTGCGCAGCACCTACTCCTACACGCAGGCCCCTCGAACTGCAGCTTCGCCCGGGAACGTCACATGGCACCCTGAGAATGACTTACTGGAACTCCGACGAGCCATTATTAGGCAACTCTTGCTTTGGGGTGAGGCTGGAGGCTTCTTTTTACAACACAGTTGGGAAATTAATCGGCTTGAGACAATCTGGAGAGGTCGCATTGGATTTTCTTTGTGGTACTAATGCTCCAGACAGGCTTTAGGAAAAAAAAAATCACAAAAGAGAAACAATCAGCACAATACTCAAGGATATATGCATGTGTATATACACACATCCACATGTATGTTAAGAGCATTTTTTTTTTTTTTGCTTTTTGAGACAGGGTCTCACTTTGTAGTTCAGGCTGGCCCTGAGCTCACTACAGTGCCCAGGCAAGCCGCCGCGAACTCAGCAATCCTCTTGTCTCTGCCTCCTGAGTGCTGGGATGACAGGCGTGAGCCACCACTTCCGGCATTGTGGTATGAGGTGTTGATTGTTGGTGGGCGTGTCTCCACGCCCAGCATTATATGTGGTTACCGGGGATCGAACTCAGGTCCTTGCGCTTGCGAGGCAGGCGCCGGAACCACTGAGCTAACCCTCCGGCCCAAGAGCATTTTTATACACACACACTCAGATGTTCCTTGACTTTCAATGGGGTTATATCCCAGAAAACCTACAAGTGAACCCTGCAGAACATCATAGCTTAACAGCTTAACCTACCTCAAATATGCCCAGGACACTTCATTAACCTACGGGTGGGAAAAATCATTAACACATGGCCCACCGGATAGTAAAGTGCTTGACCAAATGTGACAAACAACACCAGCATGAAGCCAAAGAGCCTTAGAATGGAACCACCATAAGTCAGCGACTATACAGATAAGAATATTCTTCATCTTAGTAACAGATTTTCACATGACTGATGCTCTGCACTAGCTGTTCACAACTCGGGGTCTCAAGTGCTCCTTGGAGGTGTATATGGGGGCGCTGAGCAGTGCATCTTTGGGTGGGGCTGACCAGCAGCAGTGTCATCACCTGAGGCGTCAGGAATCCAAAGCTTCTGACTGCACCCCAGTCCTCCAAGCCAGGCAGCTGCACACAGAGCCTGAGGTTTACTTCCCAGTCACCCCGATGAGCCCTGGAGCTTGGGAATCACTGCTTAGAGGCATGGGAAGGAGTTAAATGGGAGAATTTATATGAAAAAATTAAAAAGATATGACAGCCTCCTTAAAAGTCTCTCTACACTTTTGCTCAAGGGACGTTCATAACATGTAACATGGTCACTATGAAAAGAGTGAATGATTCCATCTATATGTCATTCTGAGCAAGAAAACTGTGGAGACAGGAAATATATTTGTGGCCACTGGCTGGGGTGGGGTGACTGAATAAACACAAAGGAACATACGTGACAGGATGAGGAGGTAATGAAATTGTCCCATAGCGTGTGGCAGTTATATGACAGTGTCTATCAAAACTCATAGAACGCCACACAAAAAAAGGTTAATTTTACTCCATGTAAATTATGCTTAAGAATAATAGACACAGGGGTTCAGTTTTATAAAATGAAGACTTTCAGAGATTGGTTGTATAACAACATGAACATACTTCACACTGGTGGGTGTACCTTCAGAAAGGGTTGGAATGATAACCCTTTTGTTACATATGTTTTACCACAAGTTTTTAAAAAGCAGAATGAAAGTTCTTCCATCTGCTAGAGCTCTCTATAATGTGAGCAGGAGAATGTAGGTAGTCTTTTGTAAGAGATAGGAAAGGGATATAAGAATATACTTTAGGGGCCGGAGGGGTAGCTCAGTGGTTCTGGCGCCTGCCTCACAAGCGCAAGGTCCTGAGTTCAATCCCCAGTAACCACATACAATGCTGGGCGTGGAGACTCATGCCCACCAGCAATCAATACCACATACCACAGTGCCGGGCGTGGTGTCCAAGTCAATCCTGAGCAAGAACAAGGCCAGAGGATTTCAAAATATTAAAAAGTTATTGCAGTCAAACAGCACAGTACGGGCATAAGAAGGCACATTGACCAATAGGCCAGGATGCAAAGTCCAGAAATAAATCAACCCATTTATAGTCAATTATTTTCAAGAAAGGCCAGGAAATTAGCTTAGTGGTTCTGCTGTCTGCCTGGCAAGTACAAGGTCCCAAATTTGATCCCTGGTACCACCTGCCACAATACCAGGCATGGTGGCTCACGCCTATAATCCCAGCACTAAAGAGGCAGAGGCAGGAGGATGGCTGAGAGCTCAAGGCTAGACTGGGCTACACAGTGATTTCAGGACCAGTCTGAACTACAAAGTGAGACCCTGTCTCAAAAAAAAAAAAAAAAAATCAAGAAAGATGCCACAAACACTCAGTGCGTATGAAAAAATAGTGTTGAAAACTGGCATCCACTGGACCATTATCTCACACCATATACAAAATCAAGTCAAAATGGATTGAAGAAACTTAAAGACTTGAAACTGTTAAACTGTAAGAAAACAGGTGGAAATTGCCATGATACTAGTCTGAGCAATGATTTCTTGAAACAGATATGCAAAAATAAATGGAATTAGATTACTCTGTAAAGTTTCTGCAAAGCAACTCCCAGTCTAGGAGAAAATATGGGAGACTGTAATTTGATAAAGGGCTAATATCTAAAATATACACCTAATGCAACAGAAAGAAAACAATTTTTAATCTAGGCCAAAGAACCAAAAGGTTATTTCTCAAAAGAAGTTAATGTGAACAGTCAAAAGATACATAGAAAAATGTTTAATATTCCTAACCTATGGGGAAATACAAATGGAATTACAATGAGATACTAACTCAGCCCTTTTAAATGATTAGTATCAAAAATAGGAGACATGTTAGCAGAGATGTGGAGAAAGGGAACCCTGCTGAATGTACAATATGAGAATGTAAATTACTACAGTCATTTTGGAGAAGAGTATGGACATCCCCAAACAACTAAAACTAGAATTACCACACGATCTAACAATTCTTTTGTGTGTAGAGGAAAAGATTTAAAATGGGTGTGTTCCAGCTGTCTCTGTATTCACATGCTAATTTCAGCACTATTTACAGTAGCTATGGTATGGAAGGAACCTAAATTTCCACCAAGATAAATGGATAAAGAGCCAGAGATTTAGCTCAGTGGTTCTTGCCTGCCACGCAAGCGCAAGGCCCCTGGTTCGATCCCAGCAACCACATACAATATGATATTGTGCGTGGTGACTCACGCCCACCAGCAATCAGTACCACACCCCACAGTGCCGGGCGTGGTCTCACACCTGTAATCCCAGCACTTGGGAGGCAGAGACAGGAGTATCGCTGAGTTCCAGGCTTGCCTGGGCTACATAGTGAGCTCAGGGCCAGCCTGAACTACAAAGTGAGGCCCTGTCTCAAAAAAAAAAAAAAATAAGATAAATGAATAAAGAAAATGTGGGCTGTGTAAATAACAGAATACTACAGAGCCTTTCAAAAGGGAAATTCTGGGGCCGAGGACATAGCTTAGTAATAGTAATAGTGCTTGCCTAGCAATGCGTGAAACCTTGGATTTGATCCTCAGCACTGAAAGGGAGGGCATTCTGCCCTTTTCGACAGCATGGAGAACTGTGGAGAACCATGTTATTTATATGAAGTAAACCAGATAAATACCATGTGATCTCACTTAACAATTGTATAAAAATGTTGAACTCATACAGACAGAGAAGAATGATGGCTCCCAGAATCTGAAATGGAGGTGTTGGTAAAGGGGTATGTTTCATTTGGACTGGAGCAGTAACTTTTAACGATCGATCAACTGCACAGCCTGGTAATCTTAGTCGATAACAATGTATTGTTTATTTCAAAATTGCTAAGAATAAAAGTTCTCAGGACAAAAACCCAAGTAGGTGAGGTGACAGATATGTTGATTAGCTTCATTTAATCTGCCTACAAAACATTGTACACTAAACATATACAATTATTTTAACATAAAATTAAAAAATTTTAAGGAATGAAAAATATATCGCAAAGAATATCGCAAAGGAACTGTAAAGACATTCCCGGGGGTTCACCCTTTTGGGTAACTGTGCTACGTTCGCGCAACACCAGCCCGCGCTCCACCCCGTGGCTCCCCGCCCTCTCGGCCTCCAGCGCCCGGCTCTCCTCCGGCCGCGGGCCAGCTGATCCCTTTCCGGGGGGCGCGCGAGCTTCCCGGCTCGCAGCCCCTCGCCCTCGCTCGGTCTTCCTCCCGCCCTCCGGATCGCCCCTCCTCCCAGCGCCCCTACCAGCCCCGCGCAGGACCGACGGCTCCGCTCGAGGCCCGCGGGCCGGCAGATTCTGACCGCTCGCCCCGATAGGCCACTCGCTAGCCCTGACCACAGCGCCCCGGCGGCTCAGATCCCGGCCGCTGCGCCCGCTGGGCTGAGGCCTCCTCCAGGCGCCTGGACCACCCTGCACCCCGCGGCTGCCCCGAGTCCGCGCAGGACGCTGCTCGCCGCCCGACCTGTCGCCTCCGCTGCCCCCTCAGGCCTCTGGCGGCCCCCAGCGCGCCACCCGCCACCCGCGTCCCTCTCCCCCTCCGCGGGCCCCACCGTCACGGCCTGGACGTCTGGCGAAGCCGCGTCGCGCATGCGCGCTGTGGGCCGCGGCCCGGCGGGACGACACACCGCGGCGGGCGGCAGGCGGCGGGGACCTGACCCGGAGGCCGGAGGGAAGCAGCGGCCCGCCCTGCTGCAGCGGCCCCTGCCGGAGGCGCAGACCCCGCTCCTGTCCCTTCCCCTGCCCCTTCCCTTCCTCTGTTGGACAACTGTCCTCCCCCTTTTCCTCTCCACGGCCCTGTTTGCTTTCTTCGTCTTTCTGACCTCCCAAGGTAGGTCCTGCATTCCCGCTTGCGCTGCTTCCTCCTTGGACAGCTGGAGCGCACTGTTCTGTCCAAGTGCCACCGAGCGATACTCTCTCAGCTCACGACATGATCCTAAAGTCCAACCAAGAGCTTATTACCCAGCTGGGGGCCATCCCTCCACAGGAGGAAAGGGCAGAGGTCAACTGGGGCACAGTATTTAAAGGCAAAATCTATTTCCCCCACCTGTTAGCAAGAGGTTTCTATGCAGCAGTGATTAGATCAGTCTATTGTTAAAGTGCAGAAGCGAGTCCTTACAGAAGCCAGTAATAACGATTAGATCACTGGTTACTATAGAATAGAACGTTATAAAAACATACAGTCTGGGCCAGAGGGTTAGCTCAGTGGTTCCAGCACCTGCCTCGCAAGCACAAGGTCCTGAGTTCGATTCGGATAACCACATACAATGCTGCGTGGAGACTCACGCCCACCAGCAATCAATACCACATACCACAGTGCCGGGCATGGGGGCTCAGGCCTGTAATCCCAGCACTCAGGAGGCAGAGACAGGAGGATTGCTGAGTTCAAAGCTCGCCTGGGCTACATAGTGAACTCAGAGCCAGCCTGAACTACAAAGCGAGACACTGTCTCAAAAACAAACAAACAAAAAACCCAACGTACAGTCTGCAGCTGCACGTATTGGTTGAGTGGACAGTTCCCAAGGAGACAAATTCTGGGTTCACAGGGAGGTTACAGGACGCAAGTGAAGGTTTTTAACAAAATGACTGTTTTTTGTGTCAAGTTGGGTCTTAAACACACAACTCCGGACAGCGCTTTTCAGACGTGTGGGCGTTTTCCTGGAGTCTTGTTCCCAGTGGTACTGAGGTGTTCCCAGGCTGGCCCACCCCGGTGACAAATGCGCCCGCCCCTCTGCCTGGACCTCTCCAGCGGCCCTGCACCAGAGTCAGCACTATTTTTCCTGGAGGGTGATGGTTGGAGACCTGCTGTGGGACCTGAAAGGAAGATGATCTGAGAACTTGGGGCAAACATTTTATCCCCACATCTCAGACGCATCCCACAGTTTGGCTGGAAATTCTGCCCACTTTGAGCTCTCTTTTTTCTTTCATAGGTTGGTTAAACCAGAACTTCCTTTTGAAGCCCAAGAAATTTGACTAGACCCTCACATCTGGCTGTTATATTTTCTCTAACATATGTGGTGCTTACTTTGTGCTGGACTCTTGTAAGAACTTCACATGTATTAACCAACTTAACCCTTCCTGACCATCTGATGAAATACGTACTATTATTCTCACATTACAGGTGCAGAAAAGTCAAGTAACTGCTCTTAATTAGTCAGCATTGATATTTGGATCTAAGTCCTTTGGGATTAGAGTCCAGGCCACTCCATATACCAGTTCTCCGGAAGTGGGTCCCATTGCTTTTTGTATTAACCACCATATTGTAATACTTTACTACCCTTCAAATATTTGACAGTGGAAGGAAAACAGAGCCCTTATGAGACAAGGAAGAAGGGCCTGAGGCTCCCCCCAAAATACTTTTATTCTGATTTTCCCAAACCGTGTAGGCAGCCTGGCTGCATCACGTTTCCCAGAGCTTCTGTGCTAGATATTTGCCCAGGCTCCCGTCACAGACCATCCCAGATGACAGTGTCCTGGAGTCTCTCTGGAGGATTCTGCCCCTAGGTCAGCCCTCCTCATTCAGGCCACAAAGAGCTTCACTTCTCCCCGTGACCAAAAAGAACGTTTGACACTATACATGTGCGACCTTGTGTCTATTCTTCATAAGCAAACTTCCCATTCTTTACTGAGTTCAGTTTGGGCTGGTTTCCCTTGTGTGGCAGCCTAAATCCTAAGAAAGCCTCTTGCGGATGGCATGCTTGCACTCACTCATGATTTCTATCTCAAGAAGAGCATACTGAGCTGGTACACTAGGCTGAGAACACCAAAGGTCCCTGGTGCCAAAAGCAACCAGGAGCTGCAGCTGGTAACCCTGAAAGCAGCCTGCAGTTGCAGGGAGCAACAGAGTAATGAAAAATAGCTCAGAACTGCCATCTTTGGTGGCCAGAAGAGGTCCTGAGACTTGCTGGTGGCTGTTGGCTCTGGGTGACAAGGAAGTCTGTTGCCGCTGCTAAGAGTTACACTTGCCAGCTTGTGATTTCTGTACGAACTGAGCAAGGACCCACAGCTCTTGGTAACATCTTGGAAGTTGGTGTAGGGATCTTCCTTTTTAGAGAGCCCTGAAGGAGAGGGCAGACAGTAGTGATGACGAAGAGCTCATGATAGCCAGTGTCACACTACAGCCAGCGTGGTCCTCAGGCCCTGTGTGTGGCCCTCAGTCGCGCACAGCTGCTGCCACTTCTGGGGGAACTGTACAGTCAAGGCCTGAGGGTCCACTCCTACCTCAAGGCCCACCTCTCTGTCCCATCCCTTGCCCCAGGGTTGGGAGGGTCAGCACTGCCTGGTTGGTGTCAGGTTACTCCCTCTGAAGCATCAGCCATCGTTATCTGTGTCTTTCAGTCAACTCCAGTGAAATTTCTTCTTGAGCTTGCCCCCTGAAGCCCTCTATAGTAGCTCTCCTCAGCCTTCAGTCTCAGTATCGTTGTCGCTTCCTCAGAGAAGCCTCCTCTGTCCCCCACTGCTGCCAGCTAGGCGAGATCTCTTGTCTCTGATGCAGGTTCCAGCAGCACCATACCAGTTGTCCCAGTAAAGATTTCAGATGCATTTCTGTTTCTTCGATTACAATTTCTGTCCCCGCCAAATGTTAAGCTCACTAAAGGTTGTTTTAATTTGCATTTCTCTAAAGAATAGCGATGTGGAACATATTTACACACACTTACTTGCTATCCGTATCTGTTTGGCAAAGAGTCTGTTCAAGTATTTTTCCTTTTAATTGGAGTATTTTTAAAATTTGAGGATCCAGGATCAGATATATGGTTTGCAAACATTGTCTCTATCTGTGACTTCTCTTTTTTATTTTCTTATGAATATCTTTTATTTGATTTTTTTCCCCCCAATGCCAGGGATCAAACCCAGGACCTTGCATTTATCAGGCAAACACAGCACCACTGAGTTATATGCCCAGCCTGTGAATGTCTTTTAAAAAACAGAAACTTTATTAAGTACTGGTTATCAGTGGTTTTTTCTTTTGTGGTTCATGAGTTTGGTATATTAAATACTCTGTCTAAACCAAAACCACAAAGATTTTCTTCAATTTTTCTTCTAGAAGGACACAATCTAGTAGGTAGCCAATAGCCAAATATACCTACTTAAATTTAAATTAATTAAAATTTAAGTGAAATTTTAAAATCCTTTAATTGCATTTTAAGTACTCAGTACCACATGTAGCTAATAGCCACTGTGTTAAGCAGCACAGAATTATAAAAATTTCCATAATTAGCAGAAACTATTGAAGTTTAATAGTTTTCAAGTGTTTCACTTAGGTCTTTGATCCATTTTGATCTGAGTATTTCAAAACAGAGTATTTCAAAATGAAAAATATACATCTGCAGAAGCGCCTGAAAGCTACTTTGTAAATGGCAGTTGTATTTTTGTTGTCAAATCCTAGTTAAACCCAAAAGTCCATCAAGTATGAATGAAAGGATAAATTATGGTTCAGCCTCCTGATGGAATTATTACTCAGCAATGAAAATGAATGAAAAGCGTCATAGAACAATATAGACGAATCACATCAGCATTACGTTGAGTGAAAGATGCCAGCTCAAAGGTTGTATCTTGCGTGATTCTATTTATCATATTCCAAAACAGGCAAAATTGTAGGCGTAGACACCAGAGTAGTTGCAAGGGGAGGCATGCCGAGCAGGTGAGCAGTTCCCAAGAGAGGGAGGCGGTGTCTGTCTGCCCTTGGCAGCACAGGAACACTGGCAAGGAAGGAGGTTATATAAAGTGGAGCCTTCAGGTCTCTCCTGGGGCCTCTCAGAATAGACACCAGGAAGAGCCAGATTCACAAGTCATTACCCATCATCACACAGGGAAGCAGCAAGGGCCCAAACAGGCTGTAGAGCAGTGAATCCTCTTCCTGGGGTGCCCCTCCCATCACATCAGAACAAAACCCGGGATACTGAGGTCATAGAGGTGTGGGATATTTGACTATCGAAATCCATAAGTGAGAGTGGCCTTTTGTGTACCCTCAGCTAATGAGAGCTGGAGCCATTCTTATAGAAGAAGAACAGTCTGATTCTTCATTGCCACCAGCAGAAACTAAATCTAGCTGGTTTAATTAGAAAAGTGACTTTGTTAAAAAGATACTAGGTGGGCTGGAGATGTCCCTCAGTGGCAGAGCACTTGGTCTTCATGTGCTGGGCTCGATCCCCAGTATAAGAGAGAGAAAGAAGGTACTAGCACATCTCTTCGTACCCTCGTCCAATGAAAAGGACTCGAATAGCCATCAGGAGGTGAATGGATGAATAAACAGAAGCACACCAATGCACAGTGAGAAAAAAGACACTACGGATAGGTGAACTCTCTCTTGCACAGAAAATGCTTTTGGTTCCTTTTTCTCCTCACTAATTCTGTGTTCAAAGTCCAGGGCAGGTGCCTCTGGCAGAATCTCTGTCACTAAACTACAGAAGGTAGAAGGGTCCTCCAGGTGTAGGAGGTGGGTGCAAAGGCTGTACCTCCAAAAGGAGCAGTGTCCACCCGGTAGCAAGCACCGCCTCCCGCAGAGATGGCCTCTGTGATGCCAGCAGTGCTTCCTGGTATCATACCTGCATGTTGTCTAGGCCACTGGGGGGGCGTGGCCACTGCTCTCTTCTGTGTTCTCTTCTGTATTCCACACAAATACACTCATGACCTACTGGCATTTCCTACTTTGACATGTTTATTACATAAATCTCACTGTCTGTGTTTGTGTCCCCTAAAAGCCCAGAGGCAACAAGGAGACACAGACCTTTAAGTCACATCCAGTTGTTAAAATGCAACCAGAGGGAACGGAGTAGAAGGCAAGTTAGCAAGTGTCCAGCTTACTTTGATATATTTGTCCTTTGGTTAAAAACTCTGGTGGAAGAGGGCCGTCTCAGCGCCTGAAATTCCACGCAAAGGCAGAGTGGATCCCGGCTGGTTTCTTCTCACTCTGGCAGTTGGCTACCATGCCTCCCTTTGGCTCTCCGTGTGTTACTGTAGGAAAGATTCTTGCAGCGATTTATAGTTGCTAAGTGCTTTCAGGTCATTAATAAGTTGCTCTCTGAATTTTCAGATCAATGTTAACATCTTCCATTTTAAGTGCAGCTACCTGGACACCGAGGTCAAGTGCCTCACCCAAGGTTGGGCAGTGAGACTCAGTCAACCTGAGATAGGATGATTCAATCAGAAGAAAAAATTCCAACACTGTATTATTCATTGGACAAAGGCTGAACTTAAGTGGGTCACTTTAAAAGTCAAAGGCAAGAAAAAGATTAATTGCATGCCAAGATGATTCTTCTTAGAACTCGGCTGCGGGGAGTACAGGCCAAAGAAGGTCAATGATCTTGCTGCCTTAAGTTTTCTAAATCAATGCAATTGCATACCTTGACTACAGGCAATAAAATTGTCACTGGAGGTATTTCTGTCTGTGGTTTTACATCTTTTTTACACTCAAATTCTAAACATGACTGTCCTTGGAATGAGTGGAAAGGTAGTTTGGATCCAGGATCACTAAATCTGGTATTTAAAGACATGTTTAAATTCCTATAGCTGTATTTGCTTAAATCGGATAGATAGCCAATATTCTGTTATCCTTTTCTTAACAGTAGGGTCAGTTAAAATACATTTAATAGAAATATTACACCCTTTTTTGCAGGCTTACAAATAAGGTCAAAACCACAGAGATGAATCCTATGGCATTGCCATACAAAAGCAATGTTGCTGTCCCAGGGCAATAGCTTGGAATAGTTCACTGGTAGAAAATAAAATGGATCAAAGCTCAGGAGTCTGACAGCCGGCTTCACTGGGGAGGGGTACCTGCCAGACTGCTCTAAAGATAGAGGAGCAGCCCCCAGGACAGTCCAGGCAGATGCTTAGATACAGTTTGAGGGCAGGGACTAGTGGCCAGGAGCAGGACTGCGCCATGTAATTTTCTAGGGTGGTGACATAAGTAATGAAGTGGTGATATAAAGGGGTTGTGGCAAGATGTGGGACATTATGGAAGGGAGAAGGGCAGTCTTTGGCAGGATCTCCATATTGGCTTTGTTCTGTACTGGCCAGACCTATCATTCATGTCTTCCAGTTCTCCTTGTGGCCGTCCAAGGGGCTGAAGGAAAGTTCTAGAAGGGAAATCAAACTCAGCTTTCCCTTACATTCCCAGGAACTCTGTAATTAAGCAATAGTGGTTCAATGAGAGAATCCAAGAAAGTGGAGCACTTCTGTCTCAGGAGGAAAGGCTTCTTTGTTCACACTGGTGTCTTACCCTGTTTGGTACTAGCTCATTTTTCTGAGCTCTCCACAGTCAGCAGTTTATTTCTGAGGCAGCATAATGTAGTGCCTTAGGAAAGGCAGCTACTATCTACCTTCAGTATCCATAGGGTCTGCATTTATGGATTTAGTCAATAGTAGATCAAAACTGTTCAGGAAGAAAATTAGGTCTGTACTGAGGGCGTACAAATATTTCTCTTACCATCATTCCCTAAACAATAAAATGTAACCTTACCCAGCATTTACTTTATAATAGGTAGGCAGAGATGATTTGGCTTAAAGTAGAGGGCAGGATTATGTGGGTTCTATATAAATATTATTGCCATTTTATAGCATCTGTGTGTATGGTACACATGCTGGGCCCTGGAACACTTTGGGTACAGGAGATAAATGTACCGTACTTAGTTATTTCACCCAGAGCAGCAGGAATGGAGCTTATGAGGTGGAATAACAAGACCCACCAATGACATCATTAGAATGCCATTGTCCAAATTAACCATCAGGGGCTGGGGATTTAGCTCAAGTGGTACCGCGCCAACCTTGGATGAACAAGGGCCCAAGTTCAATCCCCATTACTGCAAAAAAAAAAAAAAAAAAAAAAGGCAAATTTACCATCAGGTAGTCCTGTGCTGACTCTTGAGGGAGAGGAATGACTTAGGGGCTGCAACACTTCCTGGTCCAGATCAGAACTGTGAGTAGAGGCGGGTGACAGAAAGAACGCTGAGCTGGAAGTCCGGTGCACAAAGCAAACCAATCTCATTGGCCCATTTCCTGGTTGATTAAATTGGGATTTAGGATAGATCATTTTCAGCCTTTCTTTTAGATGCGAGATCTTTTCTTCAAATGAAACTGTCACACAAATCTGACTTGCAGGATGCAGATAGAAAGAGTCATGTGAACAGAGATGGTTACAAACAAAGCCACAGTATAATCCTATTGAGTATTAGATGAAGATCCTTTCAGTGACTACATTTAGCCTTACTTAAAGCTGCTGTGAAATATTAGTCAGACTGTTCCTCCTTGACAATTTAATTGGGAGAAGAGAAGTATTTAGAAAGTGTGCTTCTCTGTGGGCCAAACAAGCAAAACAAATGAATTTTTTTTTTTTTTGAGACAGGGTCTCGCTTTGTAGTCCAGGCTGGCCCTGAACTCACTATGTAGCCCAGGCAAGCCTCAAACTCAGCAATCCTCCTGTCTCTGCCTCCCGAGTGCTGGGATTACAGGCATGAGCCACCATGCCCAGCTAAAACAAATGAATTTTTAAAAAAATATATTGTGTACACTTTGAGGACAGTCTTAACAATAATAATTGAAATTTATGAAGTGTTTAATAAGTGCCTGACCCTATGCTAAGGATTTTATGTTTTTCTTTGATTAGAACTTGCATGACAAGAGGCAGAGACCTACTTCAGATTATTTAGGGAATTTTTTTGTCACACATAATTGAAAAATCCAGGAATATAAGAAACTTTAGAAATAGGCAATGTAGGGATTTAGGGATGCTCCCCTTCCTCTTTTTCTGGCTTTTTTCTGAGAGGTGCTGTTAAAAATGGCTACCAGCAGCAGTTCTAGGTTTACATTGTTATAGGGGATGAAACAGGCTCCTTCCCAGTGAGGATAGCAAGCAGGCCTGAATCTCATTGGCTGAGCTCATGCTATCAGCCTAAACCCCATCACTGTGATAGAAAGGCTGGAATAACCTGATTGACCAGATTGGGTCACATGTCTTCCCACAGAGGGTGGAGGGACTGTGTCAATTCCATCTGTACACTATTAATAGAGAAAGGTAATTCCCAGAAGATGCTGTTGGAAGTCAGGGAGGATGTGAATGGCAGGCAAGCAATAAGAGACATTACTATCAATGAGGACACTTGGGCCCGAATGCCTTAAGGATCTTGGTTAAGGCCGCATAACTGGTGGTTGTCTCCAGATGAGGAATAAGAACTTCAGCTTTGGAACTGAACAGGTGTGAGTCAAAATCTTGCCCCACTGTTTATTGGTTATGTACTCTTGGCAAGGTTACTTAATTCCTCCAAGCCCTGGTTTCTTTATAAAGTGAGCATAATGGTACTTGTTTCAGGGCTGGGATGCAACACAGTGTTAGAGCACTTGGGACTGGGAATTTAGCTCAGTGGTTCTGGTACCTGCCTTGCAAGCACAAGGTCCTGAGTTCAATCCTTAATACCAAAAACCAAACCAAAACAAAACCCTCAGTGATAGAGCACTTGCCTAGCACCTGCAGGCACCATCAAAAGAGAACAAAACAAAAATCTGTTTCATGGAGTTAAGGAATGTATATGAAGCAATTCTGGTCCTTGCCATGCAGTAAACTCGAGTTGCTAGTCATAGTGGAACCCAGCACTGAGATCTGGTGCCCAAACTTCATGTAACCCTTATCTTTTACAGTCACCAAGCGAAATATGTTTTCCCAGTACTCTTGAGGTTTGTGATCGGCAAGGAAAGGAGGGATGGCGCCCCCTCCAGTCTGTTGGTTAATATATCAGGAGCTGCCTGGGAGCAAATTAGTCAGTGACAGGTACAGCGTGAGGAAATGATGATCTTTGTTCTGGAGATGCGCAGAACTGAGACATGTACCATAACCAGGCAGGTAGGGTCAGATATGCATCATGAGAAGGTGCCCGCTAGATTCCCATCGCCCATATCCTACATGAACTTCCCCAAATCCACCTCCAGGAAAGATGACCCTTTAGGACAAGAATCCCTGGTGGTGATATGTTTCTTTCTGTGCCACTGCCTGCCTCTTGGCCTGATTGGCTTCCATAGTGTGGAGGACTGACTGAGCTTTTGTAGGGTAGCCATAGCAGTGAGAAGGTTATTACAACTAGTATTTGTTAGCCTCATAGCAAAGTCCATAACTATCTAAACATAGGAGTATGTTTTAGCAAGAAATATTAGTAAATTTAGCAATATGTAACTTATGTTTTAGGGTTAAAAGACCTAACAAAATGAAATCTTGGAAATTTGATTGATTCTGATTATATCCTTTCTATTATTTCCTTGTGGCCATTTTTCTGGTAGAAATACTACGTATTTTTTGTCCTAGTCCACGTTAGGGCTCTTCCTATTCTGTTGTCCCCAGGTAAGGTTCTGATTTCTTTTTGTCTGTGATAGTGGATTCGGCATGTTATCTGGACCCTTAAACCACTCATTTTCAGTGGACTTTTAATAGCGATTAGCATACCCAAACATTGCTAAGAGAGCGTGTGGTGATTTAAAATTCAAACCACATCCTTCAGTTTTGAGGCAAAACAGTATCTTAGGTGAGGTCCTTCCCCTTTGCGGGCTGTAGCTCTTTTATTCCATGTTACCGGCGATGACCTCGGCCACCAGATTGCTCTGATACAAGGTACCATGGAAGCAAGATACTGACAAAATAGATGAACAAAACAATTTAAAGGAGGAAAGACTTATTGTGCTTCTAGTTTCAGAGCTCTCAGTCTGGTCACTCGGCCCCACTGTCCTGGGCCTGCGGCAAGGCACACCGTCGTGCTGGGGAATATGGTGGAGCAGAGAGCCAGGGGAAGGAGCCAATCCCAGTGTTCCTTCAGAGACACACCCCTAGGCCCTACGTCCTCCAATCAGGCCTCGTCACGTAAAGGATGTGCCACCTCCCGGGAGCACTATAGGCCGGTGTTACACAGGCAAGTGCGTGGCACGTATGTCTTTGGGGAACACGCAAGACCTGAATCCTAACAAGTGCTCACCTTATAGTACTGTCATTTTGCTATTGGAGGTCTGGTTATTATTATTTTTTAATTATTAGTTTATTATTGGGGCTATTTTTTATCCTTTATTTTTATGGACACTGAGGAAAGGGAGGCTAGCAGCCCTGCCTCTTCCCGAAGGTCCCACAGGCCCTCTGGTTTCCTACTGCGGGGTAGTTCACGCAGCAGGGGAGGCTGGGAAGGTTGAGTGTGGGCTGAGCTGCACGGCACAGAGTAGGGAAGGGGTCAGGCGGCCAGCTGGGGCCCGGGGCTGGTACATCAGCAAGGCCAGCAGCTTTGCAGTGGGTGAGGGAGACCTGGAAGCCCGCAAGGAAGGAGGGGCTGCCTGGGGACAGCGCGGTCTCTGTGCACAGAGGTCCCTAGTGGTGCCTTCACGCGGGCATCACTGCCAAGCTTCTGACACCCTCCTTTCCAGCAGCCAGCGTGCCCAGAAGGGCTGCCTCCTCCTGGGCCTTCGTGCAGAGCCCTGTGGGTCGCAGGAGAAGACAGCATGACTGGCTGCAGAGAGGGGCCTGGGCGACACAGGAGGGCTCTAGACGAGGGACTCAGAAGGCCCCGTCCGGGTAGGAGGCTGCGGGAGGGCCCTGCAGCCGGGTCGGAGGCTCGCACCTCCTCCTGCGGCCCTGGCTGTGGGCGCCCAGCTGTGCCCCCGCGCCGGAAGAGGACAGTGACGTGGGCAGCCACGACCACTGCTCGGCAGGTCGGCCTCGTGGGGGCAGTTTAAGGACTGGGCAATGGATGCTGCTCTTAGAAAAAAGTAAGGGAAATGCTGTAATTGTTTCAAGGGTGTACATATAGTACTGTTGAATTTAATACATCGTTTATGATAATGATACTTTTTTTTTTTGAGACAGGGTCTTGCTTTGTAGTTCAGGCTGGCCCTGAGCTCACTATGTAGCCTAGGCAAGCTTCGAACTCAGCAATCCTCCTGCCTCTGCCTCCCGAGCGCTGGAATGACAGGCGTGAGCCACCACACCCAGCAATGGTACATATTTTTACTGCTAACACAGTAGGTTATGGTTCATCTTCACTTCAGATTCGGTTTGGGAGTCACAGTTAGATACTGCCTGTCCTCGTCGCTTCTGCACCCGAGCGCTCAGGCCTGTCCTCGGCCTTGTCCCTCTGGCCCCGTGTCTGCCCCTCAGCCTGCAGCTCTCCCAGGGGAAGATACCTCACTCTCGTCTTTTGAGCCAAACTGTTGGCAAGGATGCGAGACGACCTTGGCTTCCCCAGGGAGAGGTCTGGGGCAGTGGTGACAGGGAACGTACTCTTCTTTGTCCTAACTTTTTGTTTTGTTTTGGTTTAGTTTGGTTTTTTTGACACAGAGTCTTGCTATATAGTTCTGGGCTGGCCTTGAACTCATGGCGACCCTTCAGTCCCAGCTTCCTGAGTGCTGGTGTTGTAGGTGTGTGCCACCATGTCCAGTTTTTCTTTGTTCTAACTTGGAGACTGTACTTTTTGTTTGTTTTGAGATAGGGTCTTATCATTTACTTCAAGCTGGCCTCAAAGTCACTGTGTAGCTCAGACTGGCCTTGAACTCATGGTAAGCCTCCTGCCTCAGCCTCTTGAATGCTAAGATCACAGGCATTGGAGACTATACCTTAAGAGGACCTGGAGCTCTTAGAAGTAACATGAAAAATCTGCAGATGATCTGAGGAGAAGCGAAATGAGACTTGGAATTTTCCAAGACAACATGGAGAAGGGCATGACATTTTAAATATGTATCAACTTCAATCCAGAAATACTTATGGAGAGCCCACCCCATCCTGGGTAAATATTATAAGCGAAGGTCATTCCCTGGAGGATCTGTCCCTGCAGAGCCCCGAACAGAAGCAAATGGATTCGCGTGGCAGAGTAAGAGCTGCCTTGGCGCTACTGAAGCATTTTCTGTAAGCGTGATGCAAGTGCTGAAGGTGGGGGGTGGGGTGGGTGGGGTGGGTGGGTGGGTGTTGTTCCTATGGTACTTTGAATCTTCATTTTTATAAATGCTACTGACAGATCTCTCAGAAGTGTTAAAAACGGGTTACTTGGAGCAAAAGAGAAGCGAATCTTTGACCTCTGGACGAGAGACCTCACAATGAGAAGCACCGAGGTTTAAGGAAACACCGTCACATGTTATGAAAAAATACAATAAGCGGACACTGAAGGAAAAAACAACCCGGAGACAATACTGGGAACGTGACAAGTGACAGAATATTTACTATCTAATTATTCACCCATGCTGGTTGGAAGAACATTAAAGCTCCAATAGCTAACTGGATAAAAATTCATAAGTAGAAACCTACATGTTGCCAAAAAATGAATGAAAATAGTATTCTACTTAGTTACCTGTAGGGTAAAATTGAATTCAAATAACTATATGTATATATGGATATATATACATGTATAAATATATAAATATATCTGTACCTATATAGATAAATATAAAATTCACGGTCTTGCACAGCTAGCTGAGCATTCAACCCCTGAGCTGCATCCCTCTCTCCTAATTCATTGTTTAAATCAACTGCAACATGGTTAAATAATAATTTACATTGCTACTGCAGATACAGAGAAAAAGGCCCATTTCGCTATCAGTGTGACTCTATATGTAAATTTAGTCAAACACAGTTCTAGCAATTCCAATTTCATTTTTTTTTTTTTTTTTTTTGGGAGACAGGGTCTCGCTTTGCAGTTCAGGCTGGCCCTGAGCTCACTATGGAGCCCAGGCAAGCCGCCGCGAACTCGACAATCCTCCTGTCTCTGCCTCCCGAGTGCTGGGATTACAGGTGTGAGCCACCACGCCCAGCATTGTGGTATGCGGTGTTGATTGTTGGTGGGTGTGAGTCTCCATGCCCAGCATTGTATGTGGTTACCAGGGATCGAACTCAGGACCTTGCGCTTGCGAGGCAGGCGCCAGAACCACTGAGCCAACCCTCCAGCCCTCCAGTTTCATTTTTTGAAAACTGTCCTAAAAATATCTAAATCCAAAGACAGTTTTTCTAAGTCACTGAAGTATCTCCAATTATAAATACTAGAAGTTGGCCATTATCTGTAATCACAAGAGACTGGAAGTAGTCCAAATAGTGATAGAGGAATGACTTAAATTGTTACATAGTAGTTCAAACCACTGCCCAGCAAGCCTGTTTAAGTCCAGTTACAACATGGTAAAGGACACACTCAGCAGTCAGCGAAGAAGAGATATGCCTCATTGTACCACCTGCAGGCTCTACGGCCAGAGACGGTTTCTTACCTGTAAAATGGGAAGTGACAAATGGTGCCTTCTCCATCAGGTCATTCGGATCATGAAGTGAAACTAACACAAGAAATGTTGTGCAGAGTGGAAAATAAACAATACTTTTTGGGTTTGTTTCCAGGGCTGGCTGGTATTAAACACAGATCGCATGTGTGCTAAGCACAAGCTCCACCACAGGCCTGCACTCCCAGGCCTTTGTGATAGTCTGTTTTTGAAAGCAAAATATTAGCCTGCATTTCGAGTCACCCCAAGGATTTAAATTTTAAAAACCAAGCTTAAAATCCTGGAAAGTTACAGGTGAAAGGCAGAAATGGTCCCTTTAAATCTTCAACTATGGGTTTGAATCTGGCTCAGTGCTTATTTTTCCTGCATTTTACTCGTTTTTGTATTCTAAATTTTTCAACTCTTCAGTATGTCTACTAACTTCATAATGTATTAAAAAAAAGCTTTAAAATTTAGTTTACAACAGTGTTGGGAGCAATCCTGTTTGGGAGAAATAATTGGAAAGTCAAAACTGACCAGGCCTTTCTGCAGATGGATTTTGGACTTAACTCACCTACATCTCTGATAACAGCAAGGACTCTGCTGGTCCCACATGCTGTGATGCTTCGGAGCAAAGGGGGGAGGGGTCTACGCTGTCCTCGGAGTCTTTGTTACGTTTTGTTACTTTAGAGGTGCTGAATAAAAGGTATGGCAGGCTGGGGTCTGGGGTCTTTTGCTAGGACCAGGCCCACGCTCAGCTTCTCTAGGCCTCATTTCTGCCCGTTATTTTACCATTTGCCTCATTCAAAAGAGATGAGAACCTAATGGAAAGGTTCTAGCTACGTTCCCTTCCCGTTTCCCACACAACAGTACTTTACAAAGATGAGAGACAGACCTGGATTAGCAACTAAAGTTCATAGAAAAATTACTGATATTTTTGGCATAAATTTGGCAACCTTATGGGTTGTGAAAGAAAAAGGGCTGCCACCCCCAGCCTATGGTCCCCCTTATCTGCCCTTGCCAGGTCACAACAGGGCCTAAGGGGTGTCCCCAAGCCCTCCTCTCTTATTCTTTTCGCCTTCTCCAGCAAACAGAGAGCTATAAAGAGATTTTCTCCTAAAATCCAAGCTTTTATAAAACGGAGTCATCTCGATTTATTTAGTGAATGTCCAGATGGGATTTTACTTTTGCTCCCCTCCCCCCGAAATCCCCATCTCTATCCTTCAATCAGCAGTAAGTTGATTTTTTGGGGAGAGGGTTTTTTCTTTTTTAACTCTTCATACATAAAGGAAAGAATTCACACCCGTAATTCCCTCCCCATGAACATCATCCTCTAAATTGGGTGGAGCATGCCACAGGATCGTGGGGTCTGTCTGGGTGCCCACCTGTGTGAGACGGAGCTGTACCAAAGGGGCCGTCACTCCTGAATTCTAACGTCCTGGTGTTCGTCTCCAGGACAACTGTGACTAGGACTGCAGATAAATATCCTCAAATAACCTTCCCCGAGTTTATACACAGCTCATAACCAAGAACATTCAGAACCCTCCCCACCCTTTTGCTCCCTTCCGCTCCTGGTCCCTTAAAGTTGTTGGATCAAGAGCCCTGCCATACCCTCCCCACCTTCAGCTGCCCGCTGCCCTCCCCACCCTGTGCCCGCAAAGAAAGGGGCTCTTCATAAGGAGGCAGCTGCGCGGGGCTGGTCCCTCTCCCGCAGGAGGAGGGGCGACCCTCTGCTCTGAAGAAGAGGGACCAGCCCCCCCGCCCTCCCCAGCTCTCCAGGGCTGCTTTGTGAAGCGAGGGCCCCGGCCCTCCAGCCCCCGAGCTGTGCAAGGGCTCTTATCCTGACGGGACTCCGCTCCAGTGCTTAGTAGGTACGGAAGAAACCCAAGCAGTCTTCGCTGCAACCATGGTAAACACATTAAGCTGGGGTTTTAAAAATAGTTGAACGTGCCCCGCCCTGGGCACAGAGTACCAGGAAATAAAGCTTTATTCCCTAGAGAAGCTGAAAAGAAAGAGCGGGTTTCTCAGCTTTGCGCCTGTGATATGTGGGGGTGGTAATGTGTGCTGGGTGACATTCCGCCCGTTTCTCCCTCCAGATGCCAGCAGCATTGCTGAGGTGTGGGAACCACGAAAGTCTCTGGGCAGAGCCAGAGGGCTCCTGGGGCCAGATAAACCGGAGGCCAGCCAGTTACATTTAAACTCTCAAGACAGGCTGTAATGCGAGGTTTGGAGCCTTCTTATGCTAAAACACTAGCACCATTCTGAAATTTACACGGAACCAGCCCCATGGTATTTTTTTTTTTTTTTTTTTTTTTTTGCTTTTTGAGACAGGGTCTCGCTTTGTAGTTCAGGCTGGCCCTGAGCTCACTATGGTGCCCAGGCAAGCCTTGAACTCAGCAATCCTCCTGTCTCTGCCTCCCGAGTGCTGGGATGACAGGCGTGAGCCACCACGTCCGGCCTTGTGGTATGAGGTGTTGATTGTTGGTGGGCGTGTCTCCACCCCCAGCATTCTATGTGGTTACCGGGGATTGAACTCAGGACCTTGCGCTTGCGAGGCAGGCGCCGGAACCACTGAGCTAACCTTCCGGCCCCCCCATGGTATTTTCATTAAGTATAATCCCCCTCCTTGGGGGCCAGAAATGGCCTCCAGGTGAAATCCACTGTCTTAAAAAGTCTAGAAACTTTGATGTGCCGCTGGGCTCATCCTGCAGAGGGTTCTTTTCTGAAATGGGTTGGGGCCCGAGAATGCACTTCGTCACGGTGGTATTGTAGGCTCTGCAGAGGAAGGGCAGTCTCTCTGGCAATGCCCGGCGGGCACTATGTCCCACAAGCCTCTTCTGACACTTCACTCTTTTCCCGTTAAGACCAGGATGGTCTCGAATTCCTGTTTATCCTCCTGTATCAGCCTCTCAGTAGCTGGGGTTGCAGGCAAACTCGGCACATCCCTGCGAGCTAAGGATACACAGCCAGGGGTTCAGAAGAGCAGCCCCTCTCCTCGAGAGACAGCCGAACTGGACCTGCCCTGACCCTTCCCCACTCTTTCCTTTAACACAGCCCGGTGGTCATGTGCCAGTTCCAGATGATGGTCAATTACTGACCCAGGGCACTTATAAGAATCCTGTTTTCTGGGCCAGAGATTTAGCTCAGTGGTTCCGGCGCCTGCCTTGCAAGCGCAAGGTCCTGAGTTCGATCCCGGTAACCACATACAATGCTGGGCATGATGACTGACGCCCACCAGCAATCAATACCACATACCACAGTGCCGGGTGTGGTGGCTCACACCCGTAATCCCAGCGCTCGGGAGGCAGAGACAGGAGGATTGCTGAGTTCGAGGCTTGCCTGGGTTACACAGTGAGCTCAGAGCCAGCCTGAACTACAAAGCGAGACCCTGTCTCAAAAAAAGAATAAAAAATAAAAAAAGAATCCTGTTTTCTTTGGGAAACCAGACAGCTCCATTTAGGGGCATATGTTAGGGGGATCTAAAAGAGTTTTTGCTTGCAGAGAAGAGAGTCAGAAATGGCTGGCACCACCTTTCCCTTTCCTGTGAATGCAGATGTGATATGTGGGGCTGTGGCAACAATTCTGAGCTCAAAGCAAAAAGGCCAAAGTAACCTCAGAGCTACCAGCACTCACCAAGGCCAGCCTCTGCCCATCACCATATTTCTTCCAATGTGAGGGGGGAAAAAAAACCCAAACAAACAGATGGGGGGTAAATTTTTTGGTTAAAACAAACAAACCCATTACTCAAGTCTGTTCTGCATCCTCAGAGAAATTGAGTATTAATCTTTTGAAAGAGAATACTTTTATTAGTTTTTAAATTTATCTTTCCAGTGCTCTTTATATAAAGGAAGGCAAATCTATATTCTTATTTCCCCCTTGTTTATATTGAAGGTCACATACTGTCTACATCCGATGAAATGATGTGCTCTGTGCCCTGCTCTGCACTTAGCTTCCATTACCGATGCCTGGCAGAGCTCGCAGCTTCAGCTTGGGCCCGGCCCACACACCCCTTCGTAGCTGTCTTCCCCTGGCGGTGTCTTCATTTAGCCCACTGGTGCTCCGTCGATGAGTGTGTGGGCTGTTAATATTGAAATGTTATAAATGGCATCCCAGTGAATGGGCTCGCCTGTCCCATCCTCAGAGGAGGGATTGCTGGATCAAAGGGACAACGCACGTGTATTGGTAATGGACATTTATCTTGATTCTCTTCCACAAGGGTTCATATCATTTCGTAGCAATGATATGGATGTGCGTATTCCTCTTCAGCCTCCCGATACAATGTGATGTGAGATGTTAGGGATTTTTTTGGCCAATGTTGAAAAGGTGTCAAAGGTGTTATCTTGATAGAGTTTTACTTCTGTTGTTCTTAGTAAGTGAAGTTGTTCGTATTTTCCTGTGGGTGAGAGTCGTGTATAGTTCATTCTGCTGTGAATGCTTTATTTCCTTTGTCTTTGTTCTGCTCTTGTTTCCGGGAGCACAACATATATCCAGACCAAAGCCCCTCTCCCCATCTTCTTCCATCAACCCTAATCTAAGTGTGTCTCTGTGCTAATGTGCATGTCACGAGTGCACCAAAGCTCCTGGATCATGCCTGCACTAATGAAGGGGCTGAACAGGTTGGTCAAAATGCAAATCTAGGGGTGGAAATTTAGTTCAGTGTTTCCAGCGCCTGCCTAGCAAGCACAAGGTCCCTGTTCGATCCCTGGTAACCACATACAACAGTATCAGGCATGGTATTGCCTTCATTTGAAGGCCGAAAAAAAGAAAAGAGAAAAAAAAACAAAATAAAATGCAAGTCTATGGTACATAGTCTTATCAGATAGTGGAAAGAGAACCTACAGAATGGGAGGAAACATTTGTGAGTTGTGCTACTATAAATGTGTGCATGTATCATCATAATATGATGTCTTTATCATATACTTTTTTTTTTTTTTGAGATAGGGTCTCAGTTGTAGTTCAGGCTGGCCCTGAGCTCACTATGTAGCCCAAGCAAGCCTTGTTCTCAGCCATCCTTCTGCTCTGCCTCCCGAGTACTGGGATTATAGGTGTGAGTCACCAAGCCTGGCATTTGTGGTATGCGATACCAATTATCAGTGGGCGTGAGTCACCATGCCACGCATTGTTGCACGTAGTTACCAGGGATCGAACCAGAGACCTTGCGCTTGCTAGGCAGGCACCAGAACCACTGAGCTAAATCTCTAGTCCTCATATATCTTTATCATATCAGCAAGACACCTAGAAGGAAATAACTGGGTCGACTGGAATTTCTATTTTTGGTTTCTCAAGGACTCTCCACATTGTTATTTCATGTCATCCTCGCGCAGGGGCCATGCTAATCTTCTCTGTATTGTTCCAATTTTAGTATATGTGCTGCCGAAGCAAGCACTCCACATTGTTATTTCTAACAAGTTCCCAGTGCGGGTGCTCCTGATCTCAGCCGTGCTTTAAAGCCTGAAGTGAAAGCAGGAGGAACACTGACTATTCTTTGTCACATTTTAACATCACCAAAGTCAAAAGCATTGAATGAAGTGCTATAACAGAATGGTAATGAAGATAGTGTGGCTAGAATCGAGGGTCCAGAAATAAATATATTTGTGGCCAACTGATTTTTTTTTTTTTTTGAGACAGGGTCTTGCTTTGTAGTTCAGGCTGGCCCTGAGCTCACTATGTAGCCCAGGCAAGCCGCTGCGAACTCAGCAATCCTCCTGTCTCTGCCTCCCGAGTGCTGGGATTACAGGCGTAAGCTACCACTCCCGGCACTGTGGTATGTGGTATTGATTGCTGGTGGGCGTGGGTCACCACGCCCAGCATTGTATGTGGTTACCAGGAATCGAACTCAGGACCTTGCGCTTGTGAGGCAGGCGCCAGAACCACTGGCCTAAATCTCAGGCCCCGTGGCCAACTGATTTTTGACAAGGCCTGATCATCCAAAGTATGGTGGATTATGGGAGAAAAAGTAGTCTTTTTTGGTATTGTTGTTGTTTTAAGACAAGATCTCACCATGTAGTCCAGGCTGGTTTTAAATGCCTATGTAGCCCAGGCTGGCCTTGAACTCAAAAATGATCCTCCTGCCTCAGCCTCCCAAAGTGCTATAGACATTGATTATATTCATTCTGGGGTTTTGGTACACGTACATAACACATCTCAATTCTTTTCTTCTTCCCCTGCACCCCCAAGATAGTCTTCTCAATAGTGGTACCCAGATAAGTTAACTAGGTAACCAAATACAAAAGAACGAAATTCCTCATACACAAAAAGTAATTTAAAATGGACCAAATATATACAATTAAGAGCAAAAACTATATAGTTCTAAAAAGAAATATGTAGCACACCATTAGATTTAGTGAAAGCCTCTTAGGATACCAGTAGTATGAACAACAAAGAAAAAATAGGTAAATTAGAATTTATCAATATTAAAAATGTTTGTGGTTCAAAATCCTACCAGTAAAGTGAAAAGCTAACCCACAAAATAGAAGTAAATATTTCCACGTCATGTATCCGATAAAGGACTTTTCCCTAGATGTGTAGAGAATACTTACAACTCGGGACCAAGTATCTGAATAGACCTTCCTGCACAGAAGACAGACAAATGGCCAGGAAGCACATACCAGCACTCTTCAAATCAAAACCATTTACATCCACTAAGACGATAATGGTAAAAAATAAATGACATACGTTAGTCAGGGAGTAGATTTGATTTTGATGATGTTAAGATGTGAAAAAGATGCCTGGTGGTTATTGTATCCCAGGGTCTTAGGGCTGATTAAATACCACGTGGGTAGAGAAATGCTTTCCACCTCCATAAGTGTGATTGGGGTCTTTGATTTGTACCCAATTTACCCACTTCTCAGAGCACTTAAAAATGCTTTTACAACCTTTGTCGCTGTAGGGGGCTGGCTTATCAAATTAGGGGACCCTGCCTGGCAGAAACAGATCCTCTGATGCCACCGCGAGCTTGCTGGCTCTGGCTCTCCGCGGGGAGGGCGGAGCCAGCACGCGCTTTCCTGAGTTCTCTCAGAGGCTCTGATATGCACTGAGCCTGGAGGCCACATGGAAGAAAAGGGTCATGAGAGCGGGAATCACACTTGTCTCCTCACCCGTGTGTGCTTAGCAGCAGGGAGAGTATCCCACACGGATTAGTGATCCAGGAATCTTTACTGAATAATAACATGTAAATGAGGTGACGTGACTTGTCCTAGGGAAAGCTCAGACAAATTACCCATTTCTGCTGTGATTGCCTGGGTTATGCGATGAGGTTAACCAAGACAGAGACTGGTTCTAGTCCACAGCTCGGTAGGATCCAGGTTGCATAGCGGCTGGTGAAAGACAGAAGTTTTCTCTGTCTTTATAGCCACCCATCATCTGCATTTACCTTCTGAGCTCCTCCTCCTCCTCTTCTTCTTTGTCTTCTTCTTCTTCCTTCTTCTTCTTTCTCCTTCTCCTCCTCCTCCTCCTTCTTCTTCTCCTTCTCCTTCATCTCCTCCTCCTCCTTCTTCTCCTTCTTCTCCTCCTCCTCTTTCTTCTTCTCCTCCTCCTCCTCCTCCTTCTTCTTTTTTGAGATGGGCTCTCACTTTGTAGTTCAGGCTGGCCCTGAGCTCACCATGCTGAACTCTGTTTCTTATCAGATCAGGGTGGTATTAGATTCTCATGGGAGTTGGAACCCCACTGTGAGCTGTACATGTGAGGGATCTAGGCTGCACACTCCTTATGAAAATCTAACTTATTAATAATGGAAATAGAATGCACAGTAAATGCAATGCACTTGAAACAGCCCCAAACCATCCTCCTTCTGTACATGTTTAATGTCCATGTTATCTTTTCAAATCTTTTTGACCTGTGGCTGGGTGACCACACAGATGGAGAATTTGTGCCTACAGAGGGCCAAAGGGACGCATGTGACACTTTCAAAATTTGCCCAAAAACTCCAGCTCCAGGGCCGGAGGGTTAGCTCAGTGGTTCCAGCACCTGCCTCGCAAGCACAAGGCCCTGAGTTCTATCTTGGTGACCACATACAGTGCTGGGCATGGAGACTCATGCTCACCAGCAATCAATACCACATACCACAGTGCTGCGCGTGGTGGCTCACGCCT
>PVIC010004832.1:18061-60768 GCA_004025085.1 Thryonomys swinderianus | reverse complement strand
ATTCCTAACACCTGAAGTCGGGGAGGGGGGCTGGTATTTGGCTTACAGTTCGCAGAGGTTTCAGTTTATAATCAGCTAACTCCAGGACAAGGAAGGCAAACGAGAATGACAGAGCAGAAACTGCATGGCATGCTCGCGGCAGCAAAGGTAACAAGACTTCAGCAGCATCTTTTGGCCCCTTTTATCTTATTCACACTTTCAGGATTATGGTGGTACCTAACTAATCACTCACATAGTGGCTTAGTAATCACATACTTTTCACCCCAGCATCACACATTCCAGGTCCAACTTCCTCTGAAGAAGAAAATCCCACCTCATCTGTGTGAGGGCTTGGGGAGAACATCTAAATATAGCCCATGACAGTCATAGTCTCTCCCTTCCCAAAAATCTCACTTGCAAAAAGCACTTGTTGATGGCTCCATAAGAGAACACAAGTAAGCATATTGACTGGAGTTGAATTGGAATAGCTCAGCCTCGAAAACTAGTTAGTTGACAATCTGGGTAAGTAGCTTGCACAGTGTTGTGGCTGAGTGGAATATTATGCAGTAAGAAAGAGCAATGAACTAGATGTATGCACAGAAATGAGTAGGTTTTATAAACACAGAATCAAGTAAACAAATGTAATCCTGTACAAATTCTCAGAGATCAATGAAATCAGAACGAATACCTAAAATATACCAATAAATTCAATAAAGATATGTAACCAGATCATAACTATAGGACAATATGATTTCTATAAATTATCAACTATACATGGATAACTACCTTTGAAATTTGTATATATATATTTTAATGTATCTTTTATAACTGCATACATAGAAACAAAGGAGTCATCTGTGTTTGTGTTGGACAGCTAGGGAAGGAAGGAGAGGGGAGGTGGTGGATAAAGAGGAAAATAACTGAGCTAAGTTAACTGAGATAAGAGAGAAATATTAAAGAATCTTAATGGGCTGTGGTCTGAGGAGGCTGATTAACTCAACTTTTAACCTAAGATTCTATTAAAAAGTATAAGGGAGAATCTGGGCCTGAATCTCTGTGATATTCTTTTTCTCTCTCTAAAACGTACATATTATACATAAATAATATGATTTATAAAGTATATTATTTTATGCTTATATAGCTGTGAATTTTGTAGATGTGGGAGAATTTTAACTTGAAAATTAATAATTTTATTTGGATAAAATTGAAAAGGGGTCTCATTTAATAGTGGATAATATCAGCTATGATGGGATAGGTACTGTTTTCAGTAATTCTCATAAATTGCTCCGATTCTCAAGTTAACTTTATAAGGTAAATTTTATCATCTTTATGGTACAAGTGTGGAAACAGGCAGAGAAAGTTCAAGTAGCATGTCTGAAATTAGTAAGTAATAGTAAACAGTAGTAACTAGTAGAATTTAAGCTGACAAAATTCAACAATGGTGAGATCAGTCAGTATTCAAAACTGACAACTGTGCCATTGTGACTGTGACATTGTGCCTTGATAATTGCATAAAGACTAAGAAGAATGCATTTCTTCTTATAAACATGGCCAGTAGATAAGGACCATGAAGAGTGTATTTCAGTTCACTCTGTATTTTATTTTCATCAATTTGGTAAGTTGTAATCCATCTGATCTCTAAGAAGTAAAATTTCCTACCTTTGAGATCATTTTCTTGTCAGCTAATTAAGCATTTAATAATCATATCTATCAAACTGTAGGATTTGGTTTGCTTGGTACTTAAGCAATAGGAAGATTTTAGGCATAGTCATTCCACTTCCTGATTATTTTTACTATTTTTCTTGGCTTCATTTCTTGAAGAAGACATTTATGATTAAATTAAAGCTATTGGCAGCATCATTATCTGAAAAAAATGAATATTTCCCATGTAAAGAAAGGGGATGCTTTTTTTTTGTGGCACATTAGACACTGAGAAATGAAAAGAGAGGCATGCTTTGTTGGGCCTTATGAAATGGTACATTAGGTTACCTTTTTTTTTTTTTTTGAGACAGGGTCTCTCTTTGTAGCTCAGGCTAGCCCTGAGCTCACTATGTCACATAGGCAAGCCTCGAACTCAGCAATCCTCCTGCCTCTGCCTCCTGAGTGCTGGGATGACAGGCGTGAGCCACCACGCCCGGCCATTAGGTTACCTTTTAAAAGGATTCCATCTTCCCCTTGGAAATTTTTTCCAAAAGAAAATATTAGGTCAATTTTTAAAGATTAGATATAATAGAATAAAAGAAAAATCTTTGCAAGCTATAGTAATCCAAAAGAGCTATGGAATAATTATAACAATGGCAATAATGACACTGTGGTAGAGATTTTATATAGATGACCTTGTTCCATCCTCAGGAGGCACAGCAATAAATGTAGAACTCATGAAGTAGGCAGTCTTTGGACTTTTCTCTGGGTGAGAATGCCAGTGTGACCATCTCACTTAGCTGGAGCGTGGGAGGCCAAAGCCTCAGTGATGGACATACAAGGAAGAGTTCACTCAACAAAATGCTACTGGGCTGGGGACCAAAGTCCTCTGGGGTTAGAAGATCTTTACCTTTTTGGGTTTCGCCTTCTTCAGTTCTCAAATAAATTACAGTCTCTTAGAAGTTGTTTATGATTGAAAGGTTATGATGCTTATAACATGGAATGATGGGCACAGAAGTATTTTGATATGTAAGTTGTGTTTCAAAAGGTGTCGACATGACTTATGTTTGAGGAAAAAATGAAAAGCAAAGTGATCTTAGCTTTCCTCCAGTTGTGAATATGGACAGAAAGATAAGACTGCATTGGGGGTGGGAGGTGAAAGTCTGCTGTGTACACCCTGGGAAGAGGATGTAAAGCACCATCTTGAACATGTAGAGAAAGCGAGGCAAGAGCTGTTACTCTAAGAGACATTAATTTGTGTCCCTCCAGCCTTGAAGTAACAAACGTGATTCAAAAACAAGAACACATGAAAATATTGCCAATTCTTGATGTCAAAATAGGTCCAGAAGGCAAGATGTGTGAATTGAGAATGTAGGATATTTGGGGCCTTTAGGGAAAGAGTAAATTGCTTTTGATGCAGCCTGTTTCTATCCCTAGGGGAACCCTATCACGTATTTGATTTTTAGCTGCAATGTGTTACTACATATTTATGACCTAGAATATGTATTTATTACAGTTTTATGCAGCCCATTTTCATGACGTGAATTGTTTGTCTCTCTTAAGGGATATCTATGTTTTTTCCCATGATCATATCAAATGAGAAAAATATGGAAAATAACTCCATTTGAAGCAGAGGAAATTCTGTTCTGCAAATCAAACCTAAACAATTAAACATGACTGGGGAAAAGATGAAGAAAGTTGTACCTATGATTTGTGATTAATTCCTTTACAAATTTTTTGAAGGCCATGTTTATATGCTCTCTTTTTTGCCTTCTTTCTGTTCTGAAATAAATCCAAGCTTAAAAATATAGATACATCGGGCCAGAGATTTAGCTCAGTGGTTCTGCTGCCTGCCTTGCAAGCGCAAGGTCCTGAGTTTGATCTCAGTAACCACATACAATGATATGATATTGGGTGTGGTGACTCATGCCCACCAGCAATCAATATCACACCCCACAGTGCTGGGCATGGTGGCTCACGCCTGTAATCCCAGCACTCGGGAGGCAGAGGCAGGAGGATTGCTGAGTTCGAGGCTTGCCTGGGCTACATAGTGAGCTGAGGGCCAGCCTGAACTACAAAGTGAGACCCTGTTTCAAAAAAAATACATATATATATACACACACACATCAATGGAAATATTGGAAGTTTACAAGTGTGGCAGGAAGACTGCTGTGGCATCAATAAGGTGTACATTACAGATATCTTCTCCTGTCTTGGAGTTTACAACCATCATCTCGTGCGGCTGTTTCTGCTTTTGCCCATGCTATGGCAAGGCAGAAAGGAGAAAGCATCTTTAAAACATCTTAGAGAAATGGTGACTTCAAAATTTGGGGAAGTTATTGGATCCAACCCAGAGTTTACCATTTTCTGAGGTCAGTAAGGAGATTTAGCCCATAAAACCAACTGTAACGGTTATAATAATTGTACTAGTTGGTTTTTAAAAAATTACTGAGACACAATATCTGACAGCCACAAATTAACAGAAAAAGGTTTAGTTTGGTTCACAGTTTGGGGATTTAGTTCATGGCCTCTGCATCTAGCGTCATGGCAGGAAGTCATGCCAGAGCAAAGCTATTTGGCTCATGGTAGGCAAAGAAGCAGAGCAGGAAACAGTGGCCGGGGTGAAGGGGGAGGGGCCAGACAGACTCCGTGACCACATGTCTTCAGCCACCAGGTACGCAGAAGTGTGCTTCCCCAATCTGGAAGGCGGATCCCACAGCCAATCAATGTGACAGTCTACCTGAATTGCCACAATAATGAAGAAAAGAAGTAGTAATTCATTTCTGTGCTATTCCAATCTACCTCTTCATTTCCATAGCTGACCATTTTAATAATCATTGCTAACAGTTCAGTATGATTGCCCCGCTCCTTTTCTCTAGCCTTAAGTGGTCCAAAGTCAAACTTCTGAAGCCTAAGGTATCTGATACTTCCGTTTACATGTCTCAGAACAACTTGCACGGCAGTGAGGACGGCTTCGCACATTTATCTCCAGAGGGAGCAAGAGAGAGTTGTGTTTCTTTCCTCATAATGTGAACCGGTGCTCAGTTCAGTTGCCACAGTCCTGTCTCTGAGCTTCTAAACCCGTGATCTCATGGGCTTCCAAACAAGGAGGGCCGGCTACTCCCTGCACAGGGAGCGGATTAAGCACGGTGAGGAACCGATGGCCAAGTGAAGAGCCTGACAGCCGGCAGCATGTGTGCTTCCAAGCTCCACAACCCATCGTTACAGAGAGCCGCAGAGACTGAGCTGTAGCATGTTCAGCAGAGTCAGCGTGGCGACACTTCAGTTAGCCGTCACAGATAGGTGTCCCATAGGCTCGCAGGCTGCAGTGCCAAACAGGAAGTCCTCAGGAGAGTGAGTGAGTGTGCCAAGCAGATACACTTGCCCTTGACTGCTGCTGATGTAAGGAGGCAGCCAGTGCTTGGAACTCATGAAAGAGCAATGCTTCCCAAAGACCAGTGTTGGAGGAACTTGAAGAAGAAGCACCCAGCAGACTGGCTTAGCATAGGTGCGGGGAGTCTAAATGACCAACTTGCTGAGGAGGAAAGAACCATGGTGGGTGCGGTGGCATCTTCCAATACGTGTGTAGCCTGGTAGAATAAGAACGGAAAGAAGGGAGTTTCACTTCTGCTTTCTCAGAGGGGCCCCAGTCTTCACCTCTCCCTTTGGACATCTGTCTCCAGGCTTCTACTCCCTAGTACGGACTTCCAGGGGACAGCCGTGAACTCCAGGCCTTTCACTTTTGGTTGGGTGCTTTGGTTTTTCCAGCAGGCAGATGACCCTTTGGCCTTCTTCCACACCTGACTCTGCGGCCAGTTACTGTGAACCTGCCCTGTCCTTCCATGTGTATTTAGATGTCTTATAGTAACCCTTTTCTTTCTAGTAAACTCTAACTGACACACTTCCTTGGGGGAAAGAAAGCCAGCGTGCTGTCTGCTGATGCAGTAGATTTTCTCTCAGGATCCCTTGATCTCTCTCACATGGAAAGTTGATGGGATAGTTCTTCATCAGTAATTTAGGGCCTTGCCTTTTCTATTTCTTAGACCCAACTGTACTTCTGGTCTGCAGCTAGCATCTGGTTCATTTTCTATACTAACAAAGGATTCAGGATAACCTCTCTTACCCTGATGGGTGCTCTCTCAGTTAGATTAGTTTTTTCAACTGTTAGCATAACCAGACCAGACCCTACAAGCATTTCAGATATAGTAACAGTCACAAGGAGTCCTGGACTACAGCTTCATTTGACATTTATGACTTAACCAAGCTATTAGGCCGAACCTTAAGATTAGAACTCTGACCAGGCCTGAAGTTGAGACTCTGCCATCTTCCAGAGCTCTCTTATTCTTGACTGCCTTGGAAGGTGAGAAGATCAGGTGTTGTCTATATTCAAAGGCTCTTACTATACCACAGTGCTCTTCGCTCCTTTTATTACTTGAGCATCTCCTCCTGTGGAATTGTCATCACACACCTTACCTGCTATCATGCTATACCTCTTTTAAGGTTTTAAAATTTTCTAATCTCTGACCATTCATCCTTTCAAATTCACTCATACTCTTACTGGTATTAGCTGCAGTTCATCTGATGTTACCCCATAGAATATCGCTGGTGCGTAAAGATGTTTTATCCCAAATGGTCTTCTTTTAGTTACAGAAGTGCTTGATGGTCCATAGATCTTATGTTGGGGAATGTTACAATAAGGGATTGCACTGCGTGTTGAAGGTATCAAGAATCATGAAGAACATGAGATTTTTCCTGACTTGCAAGAAAACAACTTTCCTTATCATAGTTTCATAGATGTTGGTAGGAGATATAAAAGTCATTGGCCATAGACATAGGACTTTATAATTCATAACAAGCAGAATAAATATCTGTGTATTTACTCTGGTTATCTAAGTTCCAATATGTAGAGAGTGACATGGAGAGGACCAGGTGATACATTGCAGTGACACATGCACTAAGTTGTGTTATGGAAGAGGAATTGTGAGCTTAGAGGACCTCATTCCTTCATAATGGGGAATGAACATATCTACCCTTTGCTCAAGAGCATAATGCTGCCTCTATTTTCTTAGGTAGCAATCAGTCAAATCTGTTCTTTGTTCCAAAAGGAAATAGTATTTTTTTTTAGGGTGTTCACTGTGCAAAGTCCTTGAAAAGATAGGTTGGGATAAAGAGCTTGTCTTTGTTTATAAAATGGGCATAGGTTCATGGAAAACTGTCCACCAGAAAAACCTAAAAAGCATTTAAAAATGGATCAAAACAATTTCATTTCAGTAAGAAATTGAAGAGTAATAAAAACAAATTTACAAGAAAAAATGAGTCAAAAGTAATTAAAAGGTAGAATAAGTATAAAAGTTAAAAAAAATTAAATATGTGATATTTAGGAGATATACTTGTGTAAAATATGTTGCAGAATATTTGAAAGGATTAAAAGTGTGCCAGGAAATATAAAATTATGAAAGCAGTTACAAAAATAGAATGCAAGAAAATATTCAAATTAAAATCATATTTTATGTTGATGAGTTAAAAATTTACCAAGAATATATAAATAGCCATAGACATTTATTAACTTTACAACATAGCTTGGGAACATAAAAAGAAAAAAATTGTACGGAACGCAAAGAAGATTTCTCAGAATTCACTATGATAGATTTTAGTACATTTCTCATGATGTACAGACCAAGAAAACAAAAAGGAAAAAGATGTAAAATGTAGAGAATTTGAATAGCTTGATTTATACATGGAAGCCAGTTCTTAAAAATGAATAGTGTACAAATATTCAAACATGGTGAGACCCTCTTTAAATATTATATCACAAAGACTGTGAATTTTGAGGTTCTACAAAATTAAATTCATATTCTGTGACTACAGCATAACATTTATATAAAAACAGTATAACATTTATAGTAATAATAAATCTCTTGAGCATTTAAAGACAATCCCAAAAACTCGAGGTAAAGAAATAGAAGTATCAACTATATACAGATAAAGGAATTACTCTTTCTGAAATCTATGGGATGTGGCCAAAAATTACTCAAGGGGAAATCTGTAATCTTGTAGTACATTTTTATAGATTAAAACATGTCAATGACTTATGATACAAACTTCTAGCTCAATAAATAAGAAAAAAGCATAAGAAAACCTATAATATGGCAAAAGCAAAAAATTTGGTAAGAAAAATAAATATAATTTGAGGAATACAGCCAAAAAGTTGTTTTTCAAAAAGAAAAATTAGACTAATCATAGTAAAATTTTCTGAAAAAGGAAACTAATAATAATGATTATTATGTAACTATAACCATCCTCCTTAGAACTAATTTCCAATAGATTTGAAAACCTAGATAGAACAAAAGATTTCCTAGTTTAAGATGTTGAGTTAAAAGAAATTTATAGGCCAACAATTACAGAGGAAATTGAGAAGGAAATTTCTAATAAAGTTCTAATGGTCAGGCAACTCCCTGGACAAGTTGTGCCAAATCTTTTACCAATGTTTCAACCTTTTAAACTTAGAGAGGAATTAGCAGAGTCAACTGAGGAGACAATAACTGTAAAAGAAACAGGACATAAGATTTGGGAGAAAATGATCAAATAGGAATTTAACCTAAAACCAATGGAAAATTTCTAAAGAAAATGTTGTCAAGTAAAGATTATTTTTATAATTCAACAGTGGGTTAACAGTAACATATTTACTAATATAGACTATTATGGTAATATCTTAAGGGTTAAAGAGAGCATCATTATAGCTAACAAAACAATTTAATGAAATTTACCACTCATCTAACAAAAGGCAATTTTCCTAGGAACAGGGACATTTCCTAATTTGTTGCATGTTTTTGTGTTAGGTATTCACAGTAAATTATAATCATCATGAAATGATAAAAATATTTTCATAACAGAGATGTCTTTTATTATTGCTGCTTAATATTATACTATGCACTAATTAATATTACATGTTGCACATTCTACTTGTGCAGTAAAATAATAAATAATGGTAATATATAGTATTAGGGAAAATGACATTGTTGACTGGAAAACCACAGAATCAACTGAAAAATTATTATAATTAATGATTTATAATTAGTTCAGTGAGGTGGATGAGTAAAAGTAATTAATTAATTTCTTTATTTGGCAATAAAATTAAGAAAATCAAGTAAGGCGCCAGAGATTTAGCTCAGTCAGTGGCTCCAGTGTCTGCCTAGCAAGCACAAGGTCCCTGGCTCCATCCCCAGTAACCACATACAACACCACTGGGCGTGGTGACTCACACCCACCAGCAATCAGTACTATATATTACAATGCCGGATGTGGTGGCTCATGCCTGTAATCCTAGCATTTGGGAGACAGAGGCAGGAGGATTGCTGAGTTTGAGGATTGCCTGGGCTACATAGTGAACTCAGGGCCAGCCTGAACTGCAAAGCTAGACCCTGTCTCTAAATAAATAAATAAATAAATAAATAAAATAAATAAATTTGCACATTAAAATAAGGGAGTCTCTGACTATCTATGATGCAAATCTAACACCAATGTGAAGTTCTCTGTAGAAAAACCTTTAGTGGAATTAATGTAAGAAAAATCTTAATGATAAGATATATAGTCACAGTCATATCAACATACTAGGGTTGTCTTTTCTCCTCAATGAACACAGGAATTTAGTGTCTTTCCAATCCTAATTCTACATAGTCCTCAGGTTATTTTTCAATCTGATTTTTAAATTTGCTTCAAAGAGAAACTTGCCTACAAGAATAATCAACTTTTTGAAGGAGAAATACAAAGCAACATTTTACTGAGCTATTATTTATCTAGAGTGAAGTTTAGAGACCATAAATATACCTTCTGATGAAGGTATATTAGCTCACAGCCAAGTCAAGGTATAGCCACTTCCGGGAACCTAACGAGTCTCTTCAGGTCAGTTAGTGGTCACTCTTCAGCCTCTCCCAAGGATTTGGCATTTGTCACCCTCGCTGAGTTTTCCACTCTCTAACTAGAGCTTAACAGACTGGTGACCCATACAATATCCATTTTATTGTAACTGGATTCCTTGGTTCAACAAACTATTTTGAGATTTTTCCCTGTTGATATACCTATCAAATATTTGTTTTCTATTGGTGCTATTTCATTGCATGAAACTGTCAAAATATGTCTCTTTTTCTTTTGAAAAGATATTTAAAGTCTTCCAAATTTTGGCCACTTTTTTTGGAGTGTCTCTGGTGTCTTCCTCGCATTTTTCATCATTACATACAAGACTGAATAAGCTGGGAAGTGCTGAAAGCTTGGAGAGGCTTCTTGCCGATCAGTAAATTGAAGGAAGAGAATATCAGAAGATTACACATTTATCGACAGTAAAATAAAAGTGCTTGTGTAAGTTTTGTGCAGCTTTCTCTGTTCTAAAAAAAAAGCATCAGCAATGAAATGAAAACTGTGATTCACTGATTGTACTATATATATATATTTTTTTTTTTTGAGACAGGGTCTCACTTTGTAGTTCTTTGTAGGTCTCACTATGTAGCCCAGGCAAGCCTCAAACTCAGCAATCCTCCTGCCTCTGCCTCCCGAGTGCTGGGATTACAGAGATGAGCCACTACACCTGGCCTTGTGATATGTGGTACTGATTGCTGGTGGGTGTAAATCATTATGCCCAGCATTGTTGTATGTGGTTACTGGGGATCAAACCAGGGACCATGGACTTGCCAGGCAGGTGCCAGAACTACTGAGCTAAATCTCTGGCCCTGCACTATGAATTTTTATATTTGCACTTAAAACCAGCCCTGTACAATATATAAAAGAATGGTATAATCCATGCTAATAGAGTAAACTTTCCATTTTTCTTCACCTAGCATGACATTAAATGTCAAATAAAAAGCGTGCTACAAATCGAATCACTGTGGAAAAAGCAAGAAATAACTGGTAGATTGTAATACCTTTAATGGCACTTTTTTTTCTCTTGAAAAGGGACCCTGCATTCTTATTTTGCATGTGGCCCTGCATATTACATACTAGTCTTGCTTAGAATATGCACTATGTAATAGAACAGGGCAATAAAGCATATCACCTTTCCAGAGGAACAGCAGCATTAAAATACACATATAAGAATGTGGAGGCGTTCATTAGACTGGCTTACAGGGTCGGGGGCTGGGTTGCCCCGTGAGCATTGCTGGAAGAGAGTCAGGGAAACTGGTACCTGCTCAGTACAAGATGCTGGATACCTCAGAATAGGAGAGAGTAATGACAGCTTCAATCTGAGGCTGAAGGCCTGGAAATTCCGTGGACAGCTTCTTCGGGTGCAGGTCCATGTTCAAAGGCCAAAGAAGCTGGAGTCTGTTATTCACAGATGGCAACAGCATCAAAACTATGGCACCTGCTCAATAATAGTCCACCATAGAAAAACATGAGAGCTTCTTGCATTTTCTCCACCCAGATTTGCACCTATTGGACAGTGTTATCCACATGCAGGATGCATCTCTCTTGCTCAGTCAGCTGACTCTCACACTGGTCTTTGTAGAAACACATCTGAAATTGTCTTTACCAATTTCTGAGTAACTCTTTGTCCAGTCAAGAGCTGACCATGATCAATTACCATGTCTTCTTTAGGCCAGATTCCTTCAGCTATGTGGGGAAAGTCCCTGGGTAGTTTGCATGAGTAGGAAAGAGCAAGCCATTCCTGTTCTTTAATTTTAACCTGCTTCCATCACCATCTTGCTGCCAGCGCCATTTGTAATAAGTCTGCTTGGCCTATGTGCTCACTGGGCACCACAGTGCTTTTGCAGGGTCCACTCCGAGGGACTTGAGTAATTTATTGTCAGTCAATTTGCCTCCAAACTGTTTATGCAACAGTTTCACTGACTCCAACTGGACCAAATGTGATTTGATTAAAATTCAACAAGCTGCTCAGGACAACAATTTGTTTCAAGCAATGATTTGGTTGAAAATGAATAATCTATAGTTTTTGTAATTCTGAATTCATTTCTAGAGAGCAAACCAGGAGAGTAAATTGACTGAAAATGAATTAGAAATAGCAGCCCTCAAAATAAAGACGACATTTCCCAACCCTGGAAAAAGAAGAAGATGATTACAATGAATAAAGGAGAGCAAAACCTTTCAATTGTGCACGAACATTTCCTAAGTAGTATCACACTTTCCCCACATGCACATAAATGAACAGACCTCTTGTGATTGCAGAGCATTTATTTTATTTGCACTTAGATACTTCTGTATGTACTGCTCTATCTGACTCCTGTGCTCTGTAGTGAAACTGCTAGGGAAACAACTTCCCCTCCCCTCGTCATGACTGGTGTCTCGAGGGGAACTGAAGCAGTTCTGCACATACAGAGAGCAAGGCTCTGCCCGCCAGGCTTCTTTTGGCGTTCATCCCTCCTCCTTCCCTATTAGGGGAAAACCAGTCCTGCAAGCTGCGCAGAGATTCAGATAGTGTGCCATGAGCCAATTCGTTCCCCCTCTGCTGTCTTTTTACAGTGTGCAGTGACAGAAGCACATAGGAAAGATACATACATTAAAAAATAAAAATAAAAATGATCCTCCACACTTAAGCCAAAAGAACCTCCAAATTTCCAAGCTTATCAGAGCATGACAAAGATGCTCACCACAAGAATCTCTTTATAACATCTACCCATTCCCCAGGCAGCAAACTCAGACACTAGTTTGGTCTCATTGAGTAGGAGTCATTTATGAATAATGTTAACATCCTACGAAAATGTTTGTTGAGGACTTCAAATATAGGAGTGTAACCTTACTGATTGTTCTCGTCCTTTTCCTGCAACTGCGATGCTTTACATACTTATTATGCCTCCCTTCCTGCCTTGGAATGTTTTCTGTTTTATAACCCCAGGGATCTGTTTTGACCATGTGATGCTATTGCAATAACAATAACAAATAACAACAATATATGTTGTTAAACGAAATTTGGCTTGAGCATCTCTCCACACTTGGAGTTTCTTTTTAATGGCAGCAACCTAACTTTGTATAAACTGCAAATCTAACTTGGAAGTAACCGGGACACTGGCGCAGAGTGAGCCTATTCCAGTGCTGAGTGCGGCTGATTTGTGAATTGCTTACCTCTCAGATCACCTCTATTAAATTTCATTTTTCTCAAGTTTTTCTTTTAACAATGCATTGGGTGAACTTTTCTAAGGAAGCAGTCTACTCAAAGCCAAAATACCAACAGGTGCAGGTCAGCAGGGTACAATAGCAGGCAATTTTTAAAAAATTGAATTCTTTACTGGTACAATTTATATACAATCTCACAATCACGTTTAACATTGAGGAATTTGTACCAGTATATGACACAAGTTAATTCTCATTTTTACCCATATCCCTACCCACCCACACCTCCCCACCCCCTTTATACATACTCTTTTAGTTTCTTTCTGTAACATATTTATTCCTTCCTCTCATTACATTCCCACACCAAATTTCCTATGGAAATTTCCCACTCTATAAAATCTGTCATACTTTCTAGAGCTCATTTGCATCTACAGGTGTTCATGTCAAAGAGAAGATCCGAAATTTGCCTATCTGATCTATTGATTTCACTTATTAGTATATCCTCCAGGTGTCTCCATTTGCACCTAAATGGATCGATCTTGTCATTCTTTATGGCAGAGTAATACTCCATTTTATAAAAAAAACACATCTTCTTTATCCACTCTCCAGTTGATGGGCATTTGGGTTGTTTCCAAGATTGAGCTATGATGAACTGAGCTGCTATGAACAAGGGTGTACATCTGTCTTTCCAATGTGATTTTAAAGATTCTTTTCGTATATTCCTAGCAGGGGGATAGCAGGGTCAAATGGGACCCCTAGTCTTAATTTTCTGAGAAATCTCCACACGGATCTCCACAATGGTTGGACAAGTCTACAATGCCACCAACAGTGGAGAAGGGTTCCTTTCTCCCCATAGCCTCGCCAGCATTTATTGTTGGTTGATTTTGTGATTGTAGCCATTCTTTGTGGAGTGAGATGAAATCTCAGTGTTGTTTTCATTTGCATCTCTCGAATGGCCAGTGATATTGAACATTTCTTCATATGCTTCTTGGCTGCTTTGACTTCTGCCTCTGAGAGGTGTCTATTCATTTCAGATGCCCATTTTTGAATTGGGTCTTTAAACTTGGGGAGGCTGATCTGTTTGAGTTCTTTATATATTGTAGATAATAGCCCTTTGTCTGATAAACAGCTAGTAAAGATTTTTTCCCATGTTGTTGGTTGTCTTTTAGCAGTGCCAGCGACTTCTTTGGCTGTGCAGAAGCTTTTCAGTAGGATGAGATCCCATTTGTTGATTTTTTCTGCTAGTTCTTGTGCTATAGAGGTTTTATTCATAAAGTCTCTGCCTAAGCCAATGTCTCCAAGAGTTTTACCTAGTCTGTTTTCCAGCAGGCTTATTGTTTCTGTTTTAATGTTTAAGTTATCTATTGTGAGTTTAGTTTTGTGCATGGTGAAAGAGATAGGTCTAGCTTTAGCTTTTGGCAGGTTAAAGCCCAGTTTTTCCAGCAACATTTGTTAAAGAGGCTGTCTTTCTTCCATTGGGGATGTTTGGCTCTTTTGTCAAAGATAAGGTGGCTTAGTGTATCCGGAGTTGTTTCTGGGTCTTCTAATCTATTCCACTGGTCCTCGGGTCTGTTACTTTGCCAGTACCATGCAATTTTTATCACAGCGGCTTTATAGTAGAGTTTTAAATTTGGGATTGTAATACCCCCTGCCATGTCGTGGTTGCTTAGAATTGCTTTTGCTATTCTAGGTTTCTTAGGCGATTTGTTTTTTCCTAATGCTGCATATGTAATGTGTTTGCCCTCATCTGGAAGGTCTTACCCAGGTCTTACCCAGTACCTATAGCAGCTGAGCATTCCACTTGTGTACTCACAGGTGCCTGGGTTGGGCAATACTTTATTTATTGGGCTAAGTCACTGTAGTACACATGTGAGACATGGAGGGTGGATAAGTACTGCTGCCAAGGTTCAAACATATTCCTAGTGGAACATAGGGCTGGCAGCATACAATTCTCAACCCGGTGGAGATGGTTGGCTTCCCACTGACTAGATGATAAGTCATATAGTAGAAGAGATGCAGCAATACAGAGGGCCAGAAATAATTATGCAGACTTAGCACCTGGGATATGACTCACAGGACATGTGACAGGCACATGTGGGAGTGGCAGAGGGTATACCTTGTGGCACTGTCCTTTCATGTGAATGAACTTAGACTTTCCTACAAGAAACTTTTAAGGATTTGAAACATGATATACCTCTGATGAAGACCATATTTTAGAAAGTTGGTTAGGCTGGAGTACAGGATAGGCCAATTGAAACACGTGGGCTCCCAGGGTGGGGGGAAAACTGTTATTATAGACAGCTAAGCTAGGCAGAAATATTAGAGGTGGCCAGACAAGGCTGGGCCCTGGAGGCAGGCAGTTGAGAGGTTGAAAACACAGGACAATTGTGGCCAAAGGTGCATCTATTGAAGGTCAGGCTTTAGAATAAAGATGAGATGACCAGGCCTTCATGCCTCCCCAGGGATAAGCAATAAGTGAAAGATTATATTATATATTATTATCACTTGGTGTAATAGAGTCTATATAGGTATCAGTCACCTGGGTGGGGTGGGGTGACTGATCCATCCCTTCCTAAAAGGGTCCTTCTTCTTTCCATATACACTTGCTCTGTGGCCTGCTTCCCCATTGGACCAATATTACCTAAGTAGCTACGTTTGTGATCTTACTGGTTGATCATAGTTTTTATCCACATGCACTCACCTCTTGATTTTGTAACCATGTCATGAGCTTGCTCTATAAATCTTTCTTCGAGAAGTAGGCTCATTGACAAACCACTTTCAGGTCCCCTCCCGTCTCCCAGGAGATATGCTTAGTAAATTTTTCCTCCTCTTAACCTTCAGGAATCCATTGTTTGATTTTGGGGAAAAGGAACTTGGGACATGTTACCTCTACCAGGCTGGGTGTTGCATTATTGCCCCAAACCACTGTCGTGAAGTTAGGGTGGGATTTGGGTTAGTATGGTGAGGGAACACAAAGCAGTGGCGAGAGGAATCAAGAGAAATCGCTCCCAGGTGGAGCAATTTCCGCTGAGGAGCGAGGCGCAATGAGGAAGAGAATGGCTGCAGCACTGAAGTCCAGTTCATCCAAATACAATTAACTGCATCAAACTACTATATCCTCAATATGATACCACAAAGTATGTACAGATCACTGAAAGTGACCATCACCCTTGGGCAGTGGGCAACTTTTCCTACCTCAACCCCTAGAAACCACCCATCACTTGCTGTCTCTATAATTCTTCATTTTGAGCATGTGATAAAATTGAATCACACAGTGTGTAGTTTTAAAAATCTGGCATTTTAATACAGTGTCATGTAACTGCTCACTAAAATGTTCTTGAGATTCATGTAATCAGTACTTGTATTTGTAGTTTGTTAATTTTATTGATCAGGTGGATGTCACCCTTGTGAGCATACCAACATTTATTTATCCTCTCATAAATTAATAGAAGTCAAGACCATTTCCAGTATTTAGAGATTATGCACAAATAACAAGTACTTATATACAGGTTTGTCTAACAGGTTTTCATTTCTTTTAGGTAAATACTGATATATATAACTTGTATAACTTGTAAGTCATATCACAAATATACATTTAACTTGATAACTGACAAATCGTTTTCTAGCACCTTAACATTATCATAAAAAAATTGAAGTTAGTGCCGGGTGTGGTGGCTCGCTCCTGTCATCCCAGCACTCTGGAGGCAGAAACAGGAGGATTGCTGAGTTTGAGGCTTGCCTGGGCTACATAGTGAGCTCAGGGCCAGCCTGAACTGCAAAGCGAGACCCTGTCTCAAAAAAAAAAAAATTAAAATTAGCCATTCTAAAAAGTTTGTAGTGATACTTCTTAGTGATTTTCATTTCCTTGATGCTTAACAGCATTAGCATCTTTTAATGAATAAGTTTTATGCCCACATATATTTTGGGACAGTTTCCATTAAGTAGTTGGCTAATTTATTTTTATTGAGTTGTTTTCTTATCAATTGAGTTTATGTATTTGTATATTTTGAGTACAAATCTTTTCTCAGATATGCTTTTCTTTTTTCTTTCTTTTCTTTTTTTTTTTTTTTTTTTTTTTTTTTTTTTTTTTTTTTTTTTTTTTTTAGTACCTGGGATCAAACTCAGTACCTCATACTTGTGAGGCAGGTGCGGTACCACTGAGATAAATTTTCAGCCCTTCAGATATCTTTTTATAATTTTCCCTCATCTGTGACTGATGTTTTTCATTGCTCTGACACTGTTTACTAAAAAGCTCAGTTTTTCATTTTGGTGAATTCTAAATTTATCAGTAGTTCCTTTTATGGATTGGGCTTTTGATGTTATATCTTAGGAAAATTGGTCTAAATCAAGCTACAGAGTTTTTCCTCCAGAACTCTGACATTTTTTGATTTATATTTATTTCCACATTAAATCTTGAGTTGATTTTTATATGCAATGTGCATGAAAGTTAATATTTTAAATCTAGCCAATGAAGATCTAATTGCTCCAGGACCATTTGTTACCAAGATATCCTTCTTTAGAAATAGTTGATGATACTTATGTGAGTTCATAATTCGTTCTTTGTCTCTTTTTCACTATTTAAAACTTCTTTGAAGTATGTGATCTCTTTTCATACTGATTTTTTACTTAGTTTTTATTATATGTATGAGATACTCCATGAATGTTGGAAAGGGTAGAAAATAGCTTTAAAGACACAACAAATTGGGTTTAAATCTTACTGCTTTCAGTCATCAGTATTACTTAGATCAATTACATTCCTTTTCCACACTAAAATTTTCATTTGTTTGAGTATCATAATATTTAGCTCATAGATTGCTGGGAGTATTAAAATAGTACAGGAAAAGAAAGATGGTATTTGCTAGTATGATACTTAATATGTACTACATACTCTGTCAAGATATTCATGTAAATAAGCAAAAATCCTGCTTTAAGGATGAAAACAAAAAGATGAATATTGAATTTTGTGGATTCCGTTAATTTTGCATGTTTTCCAAAGCATATTAGGACTTCCAGTCACCTATGAAATAGCAGCTGCTGTCAATTATGTCCTAATTTGAATAAATCAACATCAACTCAGTGAGGTTGAATGAGACAGAGGAAGAGGCCAAGTGGATGCCAAGCAGCCTTTCTATTCTGAGCTGAAAATCTCAGCACCTCTGCCAGTGGGTTAGAGTGACTTCTTATTTATTTATTTATTTTTTACTTCTTATGTCTGTGATTGCAAAGCAGGGCTTGTTTCCTCAGATGTGTCAGTGAAGCCGTGTCTCTGTGCTGAAAGGCTCTGTGCATTGCAGAAAGCTTTTCCCATGTCCCTGCAAGGATGTTCTGACCTGCCAAAGCCTTTGACATGTTACTGACATCTCCCCAGGTTTCCTCCTGTGTCCTTTCCATTAACAGAAACATGGTGAGAGATGGCCCCAGCCTATCTGATGTCTAAACAGAAGGCTTCTGTTTGACGACAGAATGTAGAACTACAGCTACCCTGGCCACTCTAGTACACATTCATTTGTTTCCTCAGACCACTTGGTAAATAGCACCAATCAAAGTGCAGCTCCTGGGCAGGACTGACGAGCAGCCAACCAGGTGATCTGGGGATGGCTACCAGAATTTCTAAGCTACCCATGATCTCTTCTTCTGCTAAATATAAAATCACATGGCATTTTTAAACTCACCCACAAAATATACTGGTGAGCCTCTTGGGGCTGGACAGTTTTACTAGTGCAAGAATCTAAAGAGAAGGCATTGCCTAAGAAAAGCAAGTTGAACCCAGCTTCCACTTTGGCTGGATGTGCTGGGCAGTAACAGAATCCCATGGACAGTGTGCCAACACCAGCTGTGGTGACCACAGCATGGATACACAGCCATCTCTCAGTGGCAAGATAAACGGCCCTACTGTTTGTGGTTCTTTTGTGGGTGTAGTGAAGGTTAAACCTTGTAAACTATCTTTGATTCGTGTCTCATTCTTTCTTTCTCACAGTCCATAAATCACACCCAAGAACTTTTCAATTCAGATGTGTGTGCAGAAGGAAAGCCTTCTTTTATGAAGACACAGCAAATTCTGCCAGAGCTCCCCATCACCCTGGCAATTCAACTGGGGTTGAATGGACTCTGATAGTCTCGTTCTGACTGTAGCATTCCTCAGCTAGCAATCACAGCACAGGGGATTCACGGTTTCAGAGACTTTTTCTCCCTGACCTGTCATTATCAAGGAGTGTAGTTCTTTTTGTGATTTCCGGTAGGGTTGGCTTCATGCGTATGTGACCTGTGTAATCACACAAGGTCGGCCCTTACGAGAGGACTCACATTTGACCCCTGTCACTGTTGTGAAGTTCTACGTTAAGTCTGAGCAAAAGGGATGCTTCGGAAGGATACGACTGGCTGAGAGGGTCAATGACAAGTGTCAAGGAGAGTCTTGGAAGGCGCTCTGCTAGGAGCTGTCAGGGCTGACCATTGCAGAGCTCAGCCAGGTGCTGCTGCCGGGACCGGGAGGCCTGAGGACAGGTGCCCGTGCTGGCGCTGCAGAGGGCAAGAGGAAGTCTGAGCAGTGTCTCTTCTGTGCACTGATTGCTCCCGGTCCAAACTCCTGGTTGGGAATGTCTGGTTTGCTGACCGTGGCACAGTGTTTCCCTCTTCACTTCCAAGAGGAAATAAAACTTCCCTTCAGTCTTCCACAGCGAGAACAGATGCTGTTGACCAGTAGGGCTCAGGAAACACCGCCTTTGCCACGCAAGGAGCAGAGATGGCTCACACTAAGTGGTTAGAACACAAGGAACAAATACTGATGAGAACCCGCTTTCGTCTGACCGTGAAGACGCCTCACTTTGGGGCTTTTTAAACAGTCTACCAATTCTTTGTATTCCTTTCTAAATCTTCTTCAGCTTGTTCTGCTCCTTTTCAGCTTTCTGTCTCATTATTATTCCTATTATTATTTTGGAGTGCTTGGGATTGAATTTAGAGGCTCACATTGCCAGGCAAGTCACTACCACTGAGCTATGCTCCTCTGCCCCTACTTAATTTTTGTCTGTCTTATATATGTTTCTGGGTTTACTCATTTCCTTTGTAAGTTTTTTCCTTTTTCTTTTTTTCAGTATTGGGGATCCAAATCAAGACCTTGCATTGGCCAGGCAGGCATGGTGCCACAGACCACCCGACCCTTGTACTGTTTTCCTTACACGGGTGATAGCCCAAAATGACTCTGATACCCACCTATTCACCTTCTTCTCTCAGGACTTCAAAATCTGTAGGAACTTTTCTATGTAATACGACTGAAATTATAAATCATTCTTCTAACAGAGCAATTCAAGAAAACCTAATTCATCTATGTTCGTGCTTAGAAACTCAGCACGGGATTTCTACTCCCACAACCCGCCAAACATAATGAATTTGGTATCTAATGCTGTAGGAACCTGAAGAATTTTCTTTTACTTATTAATCTTAGTGAAGAAGTTAAAATGTGGAGAAGGCTATTTGGGAATATCAAATTTCAGTATTTCATTTAGGTGATTATTAAAGAGAAATGCACTTCTTTCAACTACGCGGGTGGGTTTGTTTGCTCAAATATTTGTTCTAAGTATACATAATACAGCATATTCTAAAATTATAGTTTCCTTCAATTCTTTTTGCATTGCCTATAGACTTACTGAGTCTTTAATGAAGACCTTTTAATTTTCACATATTAAAAACTCCATGCAATATCAGGTTCAAAGGAGAGTGAGGCAGGTCTGAATAAATGTTACATGTCAAAGAGTGTGGCTATCTTGCTTCAGGTTCACCATTTTTTCCCCAAGATTATATTAATTTTTATGGGGACCCAGCCTTAAAGCTCTGTCCTGTCAGCTTTCTGAAAAGTACATGCAAAAAAGGAAGACAGATGAAGGTGGAAGCAGAGGACACTAAAGAAGGATAAAAGACACCAAAGTCAAGATGTCCCAGAGTCCCCTCACTTTCTTTCACCTTGTCTTTCTTGGCTCTTGAAACATGAGGTGTGAGCAGAAACGGGTGAGGAGGTCTTAGGTGATCACATGCTAACAAATGCTTCTTAACTCTGTGTTCACCATACTGCTAAAGTCAGTGAACTTTCTGCAGTACTTTCCTCAAATTGTCTGACCAGGTAAGATAGAATTTTGATATTATTTCCAAAATTAAACATTTTGACTGTCGTCCACTGCATAGATTTTAGTAATGACTGCAACTCATTTATAGCTTCAGCTATGAGAAGGTTTTATTTTCAGAGTAGGTATTTTAGTCTATTCATAGGCTCTCATTTTAAAACATCACCAACAAATAATTTAAATCTTTTCTAATATTTTCAATATTAAAACATCAGTGTTACAGGGAGTTTGATTAGTATAGACATAATTGAATAGAGTAAAAAGGAGTGTGTAAACTCTTACAATTATAGGGAAAACAGACTAGAAGAATATGAGTACTGGTAAAAACAGAGGTTCATCTTTTTAATTTTTATTACCACTCCTTCAACTCAGTTATGTGAACCTCTTTTCCAAGGCATGCTGAAGAACAGAACACTTTGCTGAGAAGGAATAAGAGTGGGAGAAAGCATTTGATTATATTTCATATGTGCACATCTTGGAAATGTCTCACTAAAATTTTATACTTTTGGGGTCTCATTGGTATAATGCTTATTCTTTTATGATTACTTATTCTGAAAATTACATGAACTGAGTGCTGATATCAGAAGAAAAAGCACCAAAATTAATTCCTAACATATAATTTGGTGCCTTATCCCGATTTCTCTTTCCAGTGCTTTTCAGAATGGCATTATCTACTGGGAATGAAATTTCTATTTTTTTATGAATCATTTTAATTAGCACATATTCATTATACAACTTAAAGTGCTTCATTTTGGCAGATTCATACATGCACATAACATGGTTTAATCATTTCCATTCCTTGGACAGCTCCTTACCTGCCCTTCTAGTTTGAGTTCATTTTCACATAGTTCTTTTCAACTATGAGGGACTATCATCTTATGATCATATTAGTTTTATTTTTCTTTAAGACAGAGTCTCACTTTGTAGTTTAGGCTGGCCCTGAGCTCACTATGTAGCCCAGGCAAGCCTTGAACTCAGCAATCCTCCTGCCTCTGCCTCCCGAGTGCTGGGATTACAGGCATGAGCCACCAAGCCCAGCATTTGGGGTGTGTGTGTGGTACTGATTCCTGGTGGGCGTGAGTCACCACACCTGGTATTGTTGTATGTGGTTACTGGGATCAAACCAGGGACTTCGCGCCTCCTAGGCAGGTGCTGGAACCACTGAGCTAAATCTCCGGCCCATGATCATATTAGTTTTATTAGCACCTGTTCTTGTCATAGTCTTTTATTGATTATTGTCACCAAATGTTTTCATGTGCCATACTCAGTTTTCACATCACACCCATGTTTATCCAGTTGCTACTTCATTGCATTAGTTCTTTGGTTTTCAGACTGGAATCTCCTCTAGGGCCATTGCTTAGCATGAAGCTCTATCATCTTCTGATAACTTACTGCAGTATACTATGAACTAGAGCTTTCTTTGGGTATCTTTTCATTTCTGGTCAAATAATCTTTTTAATTTTTAGGTGTGGTCATTTTATCTCTCCGATTAAAACTGCAGCAGCACTGAGCTATGCTGTCCAAATGAAATATCAAATCCTTGGCGTTGCTTAGAGGTCTGACATCTTCTCTGTCATCGTCTCACCCTTGTCTAATTTTCTGCATGACCAGCTAGAGGTCTGTGCCCAGCCCATTTGAGGCCCTTTTCCTTTATCTGCCTCCGACCTCCCAGCCTCTGTTGTGGTTCCCTTCCCTCCGAACCTCCCTGTTGCTGCTGTCCTACAACACAGGAAAGTAACTTTCTTGTGAGGTTTTGTGACTAACTCCATCACCCTCACTGCTTTATACAGATTTCTTCAGAACCTAAGTAACATCAATTATGTTTTATGTATTTATCTATCTTGATTATTGCACAAAATCCAAGACTTGTTTCCATAAAAACTGTTTTTATGATATAACTCATATACCATGAAATTACTCATTGAAAACAGACTAGTTGAACTGTTTTTAGTATGTTCACAGAGTTCACAACCTATTTCTATTAATTGCAGAATATTTTTGTCACCTGAAGAGGAAATTTCACACTTATTAATAGTTACTCCTCTATCTCCTCTTGTATAAGATTCAGAAGACAAAATTTAATTTAGTGTGTGAATTTGCTTATTCTGGATAGTGCATATAAATACAGTCCATCGAGATCTGTGCCTTCGTGTCTGGCTTCTGTTAGGGTGTGCGATGTTCCCACAATTTCTCCATGTTGCATACGTTCCCACTAATGGTGGCGAATGGTTCCTTTCTCCCCACAGTCCCTTCAGCATTTGTTGTTGGTTGATTTCTTGGCAACAGCCGTTCTTGGTGCCGTGAGATGAAATCTCAATATTATTTTCATCATTAATGGATTTTCATCTGCATCGCTTGAATAACCAGGGATGCTGAACATTTCTTCAAATGTTTCTAAGCTGCTTTCACCTTTTCGTCTGAAAAATGTCTGTTCATTTCAGATGACCATTACTGAATTGGTATTTTAATTTCAGGGGTGCTTTTTAAAATGTTCTTTATATAGAGAATCGGGACCCCTGTGAGGGCTAGACTGAGGATGCTTATTCCCTCCACCTCTCATCTTCGTCCTGTGGGGACACAGTACTCCTCTCCTCTGGAGGATGGGATGTTTAGTGGTCGTCTTGGCAGCAGGACCTGGTCACTCGTGATTTAATGTCCCAGTCAGAGCTTTGATTTTGGGCTTCTCTGCTTCCAGACCTGTGGGGAAAAAAAGCTTCTCTTCTATATTGATTAGTCTGTGGTATTTTGTTATACTAGCAACAAATGGACTGAGACCAGTTGTAAGAATTCTTTATATATTGTGGATTCCAGTCCCTTTTAATGTATGTGTTGTATAGATGTTATTTTCCACTTTACAGGTTGTCTTTTCAACTCTTTAAAGTGATGTCCTTTGAAATACACTGGTTTTAATTTTTGATTATGTCTAATTTATCTATGATTTAATTTGTATTATTTTATTTATGTGGAAATGTGTCTTCCAATTCCTGCAAAAGAAGGAAGTGAGGATTTTTTTTTTTTGCTTTTTGAGACAGGGTCTCGCGTTGTAGTTCAGGCTGGCCCTGAGCTCACTATGGTGCCCAGGCAAGCCGCCGCGAACTCAGCAATCCTCCTGTCTCTGCCTCCCGAGTGCTGGGATGACAGGCGTGAGCCACCACGTCCGGCATTGTGGTATGCGCTGTTTGTTGGTGGGCGTGTCTCCACGCCCAGCATTGTATGTGGTTACCGGGGATCAAACTCAGGACCTTGCGCTTGCGAGGCAGGCTCCGGAACCACTGAACTAACCCTCCGGCCCTGAAGCGAGGATTTTTTGATAGGGATGACATTGAGATCAGTTTAAGGACTCAGAATCATGATTTTAGAGTATTTACAGTACAAGAGTGTTTCTAATTTATGATCATGGGTTGTTTCTTTCATCAGATTTGAGTTTTTATTCGCATAGGTTCATCACATTTTAGGCAGGCGTTGGTACATGTGTGCAACACATCTCGATTCTATTTTCAACCCGGTCCTCTCTCCTCTTCCTCTCCTCCTTCACCTTTTGGTTCCTTGCAATTTATTTACATCTTTAAAATTTTCCCTTAGGGTTATTTTATAGTTTTCTTGCACTTTCTCTGGTGAATTTACTACTATGTATTTTATTTGCTCTGATGCTATTGGAAATAATTTTTTTCCATTTTTTTAAGGAATTTTATTTCTAGGGTGTAGAGATGCAATTTTTTTACATACTGATCTTATATCCTACAAAATTGCTGAATTCTTTCATTAGTTTTAATGGCATATGTTTCTTAGAAGCCTGTGATAATATTGCCTTCTCCTTTCCAATCTGGATAACTTCTCTTTCTTTTTCTTGCCTAATAGGTTTAGCCAGAAAGCCTAGAACAATGTTGCATAGTTGGTGAGAGGTAACAGCTTTGTTTTGCTCCTGACATTGGCTGTAAAACTTTTTACCTTTACACCGGATGATGCTTGTTGGCTGTGGGTTTTTCAAAGATTTAGTTTTGCTTAGTTTGAAGAAGTTTCATTGTATTTATAGTTTATTGGGTATTTTTTATCATGAAAAGCTATCAGGTTTTTTAATTGAATTCTTTATTGGTAAATTTTATGTCCAGCTCTCAATCACACTCAACATTGGGGAATTTGTACCAGTATATGACACTAGTTAATTCTCATTCATTAGGTTTTTTAAAAATGCATTTTCTACATTTTTGAAATAATCCAGACTTTAATCTTTATTTTATTCTTTCTTCTTTTACATTTTTACTTTATTTAGGTTTTTCATCTCTTATGTCTCTAGAAAATATATATTTAACTAATCTTTTAAAATTTATTTACACTATTTTTAAAAAAACTTTCTCTTGTTTTTAAAAGTTTCTCCTGGGATCTAGAGCACTTTTTCTTGTTCATTTTTTTTTTTTTTTTTTTTTTTTTTTTTTTTTTTTTTTTTTTTTTTTTTTTTTTTTGCTTTTTGAGACAGGGTCTCGTGTTGTAGTTCAGGCTGGCCCTGAGCTCACTATGGTGCCCAGGCAAGCCGCCGCGAACTCAGCAATCCTCCTGTCTCTGCCTCCTGAGTGCTGGGATGACAGGCATGAGCCACCACGTCCGGCATTTTTCTTGTTCATTTTTAATGTACACTTGAGCTATTTGTCAATATCTCACCAATTTTATTGTCTTCCTTACATAAACTACCTGTCAAAATGCATGTCAGTTCTACTACTTTTATTTTTATGTAATTAATGCCCTTTTTCTAATTTCTTTGAGTTATCAGCAAGCAGTCCACTGCACTGATTGATTCACATGTGTGGCAGTGCTAGAACAGATTACAAGGGCTGGGTGATTTTCTTTTAGACAAGGAAAAAGGTGGCTTGTTCTTGCAGATCGTGCATTTTTTCTTCCTCACATGGTCTCCTCTGCTGCAGATAATGGAAGGATTTAAATTTCATGGGATCATAAAAATCATTTCTCCAGGGGTCGGACACAGGACAGTGTCAAATTTCTCTGAGTAACCAGTGCCTCCGCTCACTGTGTTATCTTCAAGACTTTTTTTGTCTTATCATGTAATTCCCAATGTTCTGTTTGAGTAAAGAACCAGTTAAAAACTCTGAAAACACAAAAACAAAAACCAACTTTTGTTATTTAAAAGATATCTCCAGGGAAAGATAGGTATGAAGTTAGAATGTGCCTGGTCACCTTGTTAGTCTTCTGGGTTAATTTTGGAAATTTGCCTTCCTCTCAGGTCAGACACAGTTAGGGAGACCGTACGTCCATGGGTGCCTAGGACAGTGAGGTTTATACCTGCTGTCCAGTTAAATTAATAATAATGCCCCCTCTGTCAAACATGATCTGGTTTAGATGACAGATTATTTCTCCTCTCAGAAAAAAAATTTTTTTTTCATTTCTTCTGTTAAAATTGATTTTAGAAGGCTGGCCTATCTTCCACTGTAGGCAGTAAATGGAAACTGAGATATAAGAACAAGAGATTATATTGTTTCTTATGTTAAGTGGGAAGAAGACCTCCAAATATATTAACCTATTATTCAAGCTGAATTAAAATAATTTCCACATTATTAAAATATTTAAATGCTTTATGAGCGATGGAAAAACATTTTTTTTTTCTTTCAGAATCTGGTCATCACATAGCACTATTTTCTTAGTAGCATTCTGGTTGGTCTATAGTTCCTCCTAATGTTGAAGTGAATGTACCCCAGAACATTGTATTGCAGATCTAAAATACTGTGAATATAGTGAAAGCCATTGACTTTTTCAGCAAATGTAATAAGTGAAACTTGGTAAAAATCTCAGAAATTTTTGGTAATGAAGAATGATTACACAACATGTTCTGGATGTTTTTAGATCACTGACAAACTCCTTAATAACATAGGTCTATACCTATTATTAATAACACATGAACAGGCAAATGCCACTGTTTTTTGAATTATCTGTACTTGCTTTAATTTTATTCGTGAAATTTGTTGATATTGATTTCATGCAGTTATTCCCCATATTATCAGGTTATCTCAAGTGAAAAATGCTCAAAAAAACAAAAGCTGTAAAGTAGAACAGTGTACTAAAGCAAATAGAAGAGAAATCAGCCATTCAGATCTGTCATCCTTCTCATAATTTAAGGTCTTAGTAGGAGAAGAAGGCTGCCCCTGCTGAGCCGCTGCTGGAGTACAGAATACAATACCAGTATTTCCTTCCCATGGAACTGGCTGAGACGCCGAAGCCAAAGTATAATTTGAATTGTGTTCTGTATGTCACTATCTCCTCTTTCTTCAGTGTTAAATCTAGACTTTGCTACAGACTGAAACAATCAACCCCAGGGGATTGATTACTGTCACTGTAGAGCACTGAATGTTGGCCTAACGAGGCCATGGTGAACATGAGTGTGACATCATTTTGACCCAGCGGGATGGCTTACTTCTCAGATTAACAGACAACAGGGTTTGTAGAGGAGTCCTTTCTAGAGACAGCTGCCTTAACCTTTTTTTTTTTTGTAAAGACTAGGGTCTCTCTTTGTAGTTCAGGCTGGCCTTGAGCTCACTCTGTAGCCCATGCTAGCATCAAATTCACAGCAATCCTTCTGGATTATAGGCATGAGCCATCACACCCGGCACTGTGGTGTGTGGTACTGATTGCTGGTGGGTGTGATCACCATTTCTGGCATTGTGGTATGTGGTTACTGTGGATCAAACTCAGGACCTTGCGCTTGTGAGGCAGATGCTGAAACCACTGAGCTAAATCCACAGCTATGCCTTAACCTTTTTTAAGTTGGTGAAGTGATGTAAATGATAAACATTGTCACCAGTGAGTGTAAAAGTAATGGTCTTACAGAAGGATGTCTATTTAAGGTTTAAAGCACAAAATTTATGCTTTAAACCTTAAACAAATGGCTATTAATATTGAAAAAGAAAGTTTAACTTTTCAGCAATCCATAGGATTCAAGTTCCACTACATAGGAAATTTTCCTTTATTAACTTTGTGAAAGTGATTGAGTATATAATATCTCTGACAAGAGTGGGCAGGGAATAGGTATTTTGTAGTCTTCTACCGAGAAGGTAAAGGTACACAGATTTTCTAGATGGAAGTTTTGTGATAATCTTTTAAAACTTTATATCCACTGATGATCAGAAATTCATTTTAAGTAAAATATTCCAATTATAAAAAGCACTATAAGGAAATAACCATCAATAAACAGAGTAGTGGTGAGAAGGCAGGAAAAATTAGGGAACAGAGTGCTACCAGCACAGCTCTTCTAGGCTGGAGTGCCTGGAAATCACCCAACTGAAGCCCCCAGGAAAGGTACAGGTCTGGGGGAAGGGACAGCAGAGATGGAGACGAGGAGCTGCTACAGAAGAATTGCATTGGCCAGGCAGTGGAGCAAGCTGGCTGAATACCCACCCCGACAGAAACTGGGGATCTGACAGGACAATGCAGCTTCTCACTGAGTAACGGAGTCCCAGGTCTGAAATCAGAAAGGCATGTACAACTGGAGGCAGCAGAGAAGTCGTGCATTTCCTCTGGAAGGTTCACTCTGGAGGAAAAGCAAATTGCCATCAGCAATTTTGGGCAGAGGCACAAACCTGGACTCCTGTATCCCAAAGGTGCTTCTACCTCCAGGGCCTCACAGCAGCTCAGAGAGGAAAGAGAAAAGCTGCTCAGACAAGGTGGACTAGTTGTGATGGTAGTTGGTCAGGAATGTGAGTCAAAGCTAGAAACCCAGTTCGCCAAAGGAATGGCAGCTGGAATGCTGTCGCCATTTGGGGTAGAGATGAAAATGTGAACTATCATAGCCCAAAGGGGCTGCTCCCTCCAGGGCTGCTCTGTGACACAGAAAGACAGAGGGGAAAGTCACCCAGTCACACCATGCTGGGACTCTTGGCACCTGGTCAACAGACCAAGAGAGTTTAGGTTGAAAAGTAGAAATTGGTTCACCCAAAGTGGTTGGTTGCTGCCCCTTACTCTAACTCCTTTTTCATTTCTTTTTTCCCACCTCCCTTCTTCCAGGGCCAGTTTGCTGTCCTGAGAGAGAAAAAGGGGAAGAGACAAACACCCACAGTGGACTGACTGCAGGCAGCAGTCAACAGATCAAGAGAATTTATGTTGTGAAGCAGAAAACAGGTTTAGCCCAACTCTGCCCCCTGGTCCATTTAAGGCCTTGACTGAAAAGGGCTGGACACACCCACTATACTCTGAGCAGATAAGGGGCACAAAAGTCCTGGAGGGGGGTGGCAGGGACACAAGCAGAAAGGCAACACAGCAGCTGAGAGAGCTGGGTGGGCAAGAGACATAGGGAAGATTGCTGATTGAGGAAATGCCCCAGGTCTCAATCAACCACAGGAGTCAGAGACAGTTGAAGACCAAGAGGAGAGCTAAGAGAGACTACTGAGAACCCAGCAGATTACAGGAGTTGGAGCTTGGTGGTTAGTCAATAATTTTGATATGTGGCTTCCATCTAATTCATGAGGTTAAAAGTGTCAGAATAGTGGCTGCCACACTTTGTCATTCTTTGGACTGTATTTGGTGTTGTTGTTGATAGTGATGGTATTACTTAGGACAAGGTAATGTGACCATTCTGTTCAAGCATCTTTCCTCATGTTCCAAAATTGAAATTGCTCAAGGACATTACCCAACTATCCTAGGCCTATTGCCCAACTATCCTTGGGGGATAACCCAAGAAAAAACCATTCCCTGGGGGTTTGGAATATTATCGAGAAAGATAGATACTTGCAATAAGCATTTTATAGGCAGCGATCCAGGAATTAAATCAACACTATCAATAACAACAACAACAAAACAAGAAGAGAAGAAGCTTAAATAAGGCACAAAACCAGAAACTGAGCTGAGGGTGATGCCTTGTCTGTGGGAACTGTGAGCTATGAATCTTCAGAGATTTACCTTATAAACCTTTTTTCTTCAGGTATATGTTCTCAAAAGAAAATACTTTATATTTACATCTTATAAGATATAAAATATCTTTCTTTTTAAAAGTTAGTTTCCTCAGGCAATTCACTGTAGTGATATGAAGCAGACTAAAAAAACATCTTCTATGTAATTTATGATTGATCATTTTAAATAAATGCTGTAAGAACGTTGCTTCTCTCTGTTTGTTCCTATGTGCATGTATTTCTGCTTTTATATTACATGTAAGTGTTATGCTTGCTCATGGTATTGTCAAATTAATCTATAAATTATTAAGGAAGTTCTGGTCTAATCAGAGATAAATGAGCACTTATATAGATTAAGTAATCTTAGAGCTCTCAGAAACATATAAAGTAACTCCAGTATGTATTTTTAAGTTCATGTTGTAAGTAAAGCTACTTTTATGACTGTCCGTAAAATTAGATAAAATGCAGACACACAATATTTTATATCTAAATTTACTAATAAAATGAGCCTAGTTGTCTCTACCAGATATTAAGGAATATAAGATTGTGAATCCAAATTAAAAACAAAATGTATAATAAAAAGATATTGTTTGGTATATATCAAACATGACAGTTTAAAAGACAGACAGAGAAAACAACTGTGTTCATCTTTTTAATTTCTTTGCTCCCATGATAATTTTGATAGTTTGTCAATAAAAAGAATAACTTAAGATAATAACTAGCTTTGTCTGTTTCATGAAATTTTCATAAGCAACTCAAGAATAATTATTGCAAAAAAATGAGTTAAATAATGTAAATGAAAGAAGAGCTTCCAATGGACTTTTCAAGAAAAATAATGCTCTATAAAACATCATAGTCCTACAATCTTTTTGATCACTTGAAGCAAAGCTATACTAAACTAAGTTAAATGATTCCAAAGAGAGGTCATTTTGAGTAATATATATTCTTGAAACATTAATTGAGCATACATTTAAGAATTATCTGTTTCTGGCATTCTGACTATGGGGAAAGAAAGATATCTGGGCCTATTTGTAGAGGTGTCCTCTACTAGATTGAAAAATTGTTCTACGAGGGAGTGCATGCTTCTAGAAGTTATGAAATGGTGCATTCACGTGTTTGTCCTTGTATGGAATTCTACTACTTCACAGTTATTTACATTCTAGTTTTCACTAGAGAGGAGAGTTATTAAAACTTAAGAACTCTAGTTAATATATGTAATTCAAACTATAGGAAAAAATATATATAAGGAAAATAAGGTATCTTTTGATAAGGACAAGAGTAAAGGATGCATTTTTATTTAGAAAATACAGTAACATGCTAAAGTGACATTACTGTTTATTTTAGAATGAAAAAGAAGTACATAGTAACAAAACCCAAACAGATTAATAAACACTGCAAAATGTGTAATAAAATAATATTTAATATAGAAATCTTGAATTCAATGCTAAGGTGACTGTAATTGCTTTTTCCTTCCTTCCTTTCTTTTTCTTTCTCACTGTACAAATTTCACCATTTGTCTTAAAACCTTAAAATTGCCACTTTGATCTTATTTCCTAGTGATCTCAGTATTCTGACCTTCTTGACATTTTTGATAATTTTCTAAAATCAAATGAGATTAACTTTCTATTTAACTTTGAATTAACCCTAAAAATATCTATAGGCTCCTCAAAAACCTGGCAAGAATTTATTCTCACTCTTTATAAAAAGAGAGATACTGAGCTACCTAGGTTACTTGATATGTTAAATTGCATGAGAAGAATTTTCAAATGAAAATTGATAGAAAGCCTTCTTAGAATCTCTTTATGTGGTTATGCTATTATTTAATGTCATAGAAATTGTATGAAATTCATAGAAATTTGTCAGCATCCTCACTATTCAGCTATGTCTGTTATCAGCTGTAGTTCTGGTTGGTTAGTTGAAAAGCTGTATGCCACAGAAATAACCAGATATGCTTGTCAGTTGTGGATTTTTTTTTTTTTTTGAGACAGGGTCTTGCTTGGTAGTTTAGGCTGGCCCTGAGCTCACTATGTAGCCCAGGCAAACCTGGAACTCAGCAATCTTCCTGTCTCTGCCTCCCGAGTGCTGGGATTACAGGCGTGAGCCACCATGCCAGGCACAGTGGTATGTGGTATTGATTGCTGGTGGGCGTGAGTCACCAAACCCGGAATTGTATGTGGTTACCAGGATCGAACTCAAGGCCTCACTCTTGCAAGGCAAGCGCCGGAACCACTGAGCTAAATCTCTGTTGTGGAATTTTAAGTGTGAACTCTCATCAGGTCTTCAGCCAGGGCTGGTTTTGTCTTCTGTCTTTTACAATTAGGGTTTACTTTGATTTTTCTCTGGGAACATTTGTAATCAGTTACAATTTGTTTGCTCTTCAGAGAAATTCATGAAGAAAGCTGACAATTACTTGAGAATATGGTTTCTGATAGCATGAAGATGACATCACTGGGCTGGATTAGGGTTTCCAACAACTTTAATGGAGAGACTGCTGGTCTCATGAAATTGCTAACTGAAGAGCAAGTGGAACAAGAATTAATTACATGAGACTGAGTAAACTTGTGAAATGATTATACTTTAAGTAAATTTTTCCCCTGATTTATTTAACAAAAAACTATCATTCAAGAGGTACCTGCCTATGTCTAGAAAAAAGGGCATTCCTATTGCTGAAATGGAGAGAAACAGAGCATATCTTCCCTGCAGACCAACCCACTTTCCCTTTGTGAATATATTGTCTTTATTTATTTATTTATTTATTTATTTATTTATTGTGTGTGAGTGTGTGTATGTGTGTGTGTGTGTCATTTTCTTCATGTCCCATTTGAGGAATAGCCCAGGGAATAGAAAATATTTGAGACTTTTTAAAAAATCATTGTATTGAGAAATTTATCGAACCTGCCTTTGTTTTACTTCACTTGAGGTTTTTATCAGGTTAGAAAGTCATTGTAAATGTACATCAGGCTCAGAGTCACTGTAGTGAGCCTGAAGCCAGGGAAAAGCAGATGTACTGGCTCTTTTACTTTGAACACTGTGTTCATTTTATCTCTTCCTGTTTTCTGTTCTCCCTTTCTGAAATGGTTATATTTTTTGGAACAAACCCTCCCCCTCCAGAAAGGAAAAAAACATTTCTTGAAATATAGTAAGGAAGAAAGAAAAGAAGTTTCTTTTAAGTGGGACCATGACACGAGTGATTTAGCAGGGATAGCATGTTCCGGGTTTCCACAACGTAACAGCTCCCTTGGCTTCTGCTCTTGGAGAGGTCTGGACTATCCCGGCAGCTTTCTGTAGTGATCAAAGACAGAGATTATGGCACCCTTTTCATAGGACAGCACAACCCAGCACAGTGTAGGAACAAATAAAAAGCTGGCTGGCCCTGAATAGGAAAGGTATGAAGAAACTCAAAGGACCATTTAAACCTGGAGGCAACCTCTCACGTTTCCTAGTTGGGAGACTGAAAATCAGAGACATTTGTATCTGGCTGAGTCAAGCATAAGAGCAACCATATTTAAGCAAAAGACTGCTGCACACAGTCAGTGACTATGGAGTGCTGATCACCTTGGAGGGAAGTCTAGTTAGTTGATGAGGCTGGATAATGTGTCTGGGTTTGCAAGATGCAAGGCAAGTGCTTCTAATGTAGGGTGTCACTAGATGTCACTCTGGATTTCATTATTTGGTAGTCTAAAGATTTCAGCAGCTTTGCCATTTTGCTACCAATACCTCTTGCAGAACCTGAATAGCCAATGTGAAACGTGCATGAATAACAGGGAACTGCTGACGGAATGTCAATTTTCAAGTGTGTGACTTCTATTGATCACTCATTATTGACATGAAGGTCTCTAGCGTCTTTGCTTTTCACTTTAAATTCTTTCTCAGCTAAAATTTCCAGGCATCTGAACAGTGAGGCCTTGAAGAACTGGATGATTCAGGTCTCACAGGATGTTTTACAAAGTCCTTTGACCTCTGGAAGAAATCACAGGTACTTTTCACAAAGACTCAACAACTGCTTTGAATAAAAATTTCAAATATGAAGACAGAAAAAAAGGACATTCTTTTTCATATTTAAGCGAGTTCATTCTCACCTATCAGAGTTTATAAGTAGCTGGGAATAACTTCGATGAGAAAAATCTTACATTTTATCTCTATGCTTTATAAATCTATATGCTCTGGGGTTCAGCTAGTAACGTAGCCCCCAAAGGTGACAGATGACACGCGATGGAATATCCTGTGACTGTGGACCTACAGTTTTATTTCTTTGAGCTTTGTATACATTAATTAGGTACACACAATCAGAGCTGAGTGCAGAGGCAGCTAAATAAACAAATGACACTGTGGAAAGGTCTTTCTGCATACTAATCATATCCTACATCTGCAAGCAAAAGCTCTATAAATCGATTTGCTCTTTCACATCAAAAGACAAACAGTGATGCAAGTCAGCAGTTCCTTTGTCAAAGTCACAGAGATTGCTGTTCTTCACAAACACATCTTTACAAAGCGGGATTCAACCATTTGACGATTAGCATTATTGGCAACTCTTCAAAGAAGATTCATCAAGTGATTTGCAATTGGATTGGTTACCATTTTTATGATGCTGCTCTATGAAATCTAACTAAAGTGATTGGCATTTGAATTCTTGCTTAGAGGATGAGGAAGAGAGAAAAAGAAAAGACATCTATTTTCATAGAGACTGTGCCATAGTGTGTGTGTGTGGGCTAGTGTGTCAGCCACAGGGCACAATTGGCAGGACCTGGCATGGAATACACACTGGGTGATGGGCATCTCTAAGAAGCAGTAGGATAATGGGTTCTTGCTTGTCTTATTTGTGCAAAAAGTACTAATTCCCAGTTTCAATGAGTTTTGCAAGAACACATTAAGATACTTGATTTTGTTCCCTTGTTTGAGAAAAAGGTCAGTGTGGATTGAAGAAAATTCAAATGGTCTACCCTGGCTAGATACTATGTTATGTTAAGATATGTGGGAGAAGTATAGTCGAGTCTTCATTCATAAAGAAATAGAGCCTAGACAGTATAAGAAGTAAGTACCTTACTTTCGATAAATGAATACAGGCTGCAGCACCAGATTAGTAAAACTTAGACATCAATAATATCTCTAATAACAGAGATTTTAAATTTTATTTCTGATATGGATTTGAAAACTATAATAATGTATTCTACTGACTTTGTTATTTTTCATTCAATGGTTTTTAAATGTTGCATGTTGTTTAGATGTACATGAAACACCATTGAGAAGTAAGTTATTCCTAAAATTAACTAAGGATGAATATTTCAAACGTCTCCATATTATACATGATGTATTTCGAGTACATAATTCAGTTCTCCCATCATTTTCAAAAGAGCCTGGCATTAGCCTTGAAAAGCTTGTTATTAAGAAAAGTTCCTTAGACAGAAGTTTGACTTACATACATATTTTTGCCTCCAACATTATATTTTCAATTCAAAAGAATATTCACTTTGGGGAAATATACTTAAGATTGTGCCCTGAAATGTCAGAGATTTGGTTCAAAATCAGCCTCTGGTGTTTGAAGTAGGGGGTGAGAGTTGTTGAGTGAGGCATGGGCTGGTCTGGGAGGATGAGGCTTTTAGTGACATTACTGAGTGTTCAGCTCACTGGGAATGGATTGTAGTAAGTAACTCAAGTACATTGTGCCTCAATTTCCTACCTGTTATGCGGAGGCAGAATTATTGACTTATTACTGAAGAGTATTCTGAAGATTAGCTAATAAATGATGGTGAGAAAGCAGCGTGCAATTTCAAAGTGCTATACAAATGATATATTGTTATCACCATCACTACTAATAATTATAATGGTCATAAAAAGTGAATGACTGCAGTAGAGAGCTTGAGTCTCCCAGGAAAGTTATTTTTTCGTAGTCTGTTTTCATGTTTTAAGTGGGTCCTTAAAGTCACATAACTGAATGAAAGCAAGGCCTGCAGAGCTCTCTGCATTTGTATGCTCACTGCAGAATCTTTGCTCTAAAAATTAAAAATGGTTATAATCATCATCTGGGTAGGCTTTATGTTTCAGGGATCATTCTTATCACTAGAGTGTTGTTAGAGAATTTAATATTACCAATTGCATGCTCTTTTTCATTAAATAAAAGTGAAAATCATGTTGTAGAAAACACTATGAAATACAGCAGTCTTATTACATAGGACTCAACGATATGTTTCTAAAAAACCAGAACAAAGCACAGTCACACAGGATTCAAATGTCAAAGTGTTCCAGAAAGTCTAAACCGACATGGGAAAATCCAGAAACACAAGACATATCTACTTCATTTAAGGAAAATCACTCCACGTCTTTTCTCACTGCATTTTTCTCTCCATATACAATAGATCAACATGTTCGCCAACCTACTTTCTCAGAAACTTTAAATGAGAATGAAGAGGAAGCCTGTAGCAATCAAAGCCATTCACAGTTTTGGTTATTAACTTCTGCATAACCAACCAACCCAAACTATATTTATTTTGCTCATGGGTCGGAAATGTGGGTAGGACTCAGTAGAGATAGGTCATTTGCTTCCTCCCTCTGGATGACAGGGGCAGCTCCAAAGGTGCAGAGCCCTGCACACAAGTTGTTGCGTTAGCTCCTGCATCTTGGGATGCACTTTTGGTACATACTTAAGACCCGAGAGACAGAACATTGACACATACAAATTACATGAAGTAGGGCTATGACTTAAGGATCGACAGCAAGGACCTTAAGAAACACAGGTTTCATAGTGAGCCAGTCCTGTGAAGCTCAACAGAGCTATTTGCTGTGTATGTTCCCTCACACAGATGCTGAATGATCCAGGCAAATAGACAGCCTGGGTCTTATATCCTGGACTACACAACACAGTGGTCAAGTGTCCTATTTCTTGAAGGACTGAAAACAGCCTGGACCCTTTTGGTCAGTTCCTCCTTTTCTCAGGATGTTACACTTCCAGTACAATTTACAGTTACTCATAAGAACTACACCGTGAGAAAGGTGAGAATTGGGTCATTCTAAGCTCACCAAAGAATCATCCTACAGAGCCATGGGAAAGTTTGCTCATGTGAGGGCCTAGCACTTGGGTTGGAAATACTCAAAGAGCCGAGAGTTAGAACAGCTGGTGCTCCCCAGGGTTTGTCTTCTGGCTCACTGTATTCTGTTTATGTGGTCACTGTGCTTGGGAGCCTTGGGTAGCTGGACTTGCATATTAGCTTTAGGATTCCAGGGAACATGTTCCGGGAGAAAAGGAAGGAACCAGGGGAAGATGGGGGCTCTTTCTGGCCTAGTCTTGCAAATTACATAGCTTGTTTTATTTAGTTCAAGCTCTACTCCCAAAGTGTCTTAGGTGGAGTGGTTTAAGAAACAGGTGTTTATTTTTTTTACATTTTGGAGGTTAAAAATCTGAGACCACAGAGTGGTAATGGCTGGTAAGGGTTCTGGTGAGGGTCCCCTTCCTGGTTCGCCAATGGCTACATTCTCGGAGGGAGAGAGAAAAAACCCTGGTAATACTCTCTTTTTGTAGGGGCACTAATTTCAGAGTGGGGGCTCTGCTCTCATCACCTTTTCTAGATTCATTCTCCCTCCAAATGCTTCACCTCCCGGGACTACCACACTGAGGATTAAGGTTTCATTGTATGAATTTTGAGAAAATGCAAACAAACATTTCATCTGTGGACATTCACTTTTGCACATCCTTCTCACTGGGAGAGTCTCTAAGATCAGCTCATCATCATCAAAGGGAGATGCACCAGCTCTACTTCCTTTGGAGGGGAGGGGAGGGGAAAGCATTCACAAGTTTGTAGGGACGCTACAAAGGACAGCCTTTCTCAGTGCCATACAAAGTATGTACCTTTTGTCCTCCCAACCTGTACTATCTTTCCAAGCCCCAGGACTGTGGCTGAGTATTGTGGGCACTCAGTTACTATATCAATATTTGCTGAATAAATAGCTCTTATGCAAATAGAGTAAGGAAAAAGAAGCAAAAGGAAAAATACTGAAAAAGCATAGGTGAAGGGTTTGCTTAATAAAAATAACATCCTTGTCTTGTGCAATATCATCTTCAATAGCTGCACAGATATGCCTTAGTGATCTAGGAATGTTGTGTTCAAGCAGTGGAGAATTACGTAAAAAGCACTTGATTTAAAAGTACTTAGAAAAATGAATTGGTTTGAAGAGGCAAGTCTCCCGCATTTCAAAATCCAGCTATGCATCCATTCTAATCTGTGGAAAAGAAGCAACCTTCCCTTGTGGAATTTATCTTCTTTGCAGAATAGCTCATCTCCAAAGATCATGGAAAGATCAACTTGTTACTCCATAATTATTTCAGGCTCATATTGGGAAAATCTTTATAGAATGAAATTCTATGGTTTGTTGTCTTTTTACTTATTTTTCTTATCATTGAAAAGTTGTACTTATATTTTGTGAGTCTTTGGTTACTTTTTTCTAAATGGTCCAACAGGTCTACTGAAGACTTATTAGCAGTTTTTCAAATGCTCACACAAATGAAATGATCTCTATCATTTTCTTATTCCTGCTAAACATCTCCCTCCTAGTGCCTTTCCCTCTCATTCCTTCTATGCACACTTATGGTTCAGACTTTCTTGTTGTTTTTCCCTGAATCTTTCTCAAGATTTCCTCATTGATAGTTTTTTTGTTTGTTTTTCTAATGAATTCCAATCTAGTAGTTTCCTAATAAAGAAATAGAATACTACTTTTTTTTATCCATCACATGGTGAAACTGTTTATAGTGTTCTCACATTCAACTGAAAATTGTTTCCCTCCACCCAGTGGCATTGATAGGAGTGGAATTCAAACTCTGTAAAAAAAAAGCAACATCCTCAGCCTTATTATCTATCTATCTATCTATCTATCTATCTATCTATCTATCTATCTATCTATCTATCTATCTAGCTATCTATTTATTTTTGAGACTGAGTCTAGCTCGATTGTTAAGCTGACCAGGCAGAGCTTGAGTTTGTGGTTCTCCTCCTCTGTCTCTGAGAGTGCTTGGATCACAGAATTGTGCGATCACTTCTGGCCTGAATGAGAGCTTTATTGGTGATAGTACTTATGTGAAAAATATTTTTCTTTCTAAATTTTGAAAATTGTTTCAAAATTCTCTGTATTGGGAATAACTGTTGAGAAGTCTGGGATAATTATGGTCAATAATCCTTTCTATATGGCCTCTTTTACTTATCTCTGGGGGCTTTTAGGAATGATGAGAGTAGTGGTTGGTGCGAATGGTTTCTTTTTATTGACTACATAATCCTTTTCAGTCTGCAGACATGTGTCCCTGTGTTAGAAAAAGTTTTCTATAATTTCCCTTAGTAATTTCAACTTTTCTTTCTGGGACATTTAAAAGCTGTTGGATTTCTCAGAATAATTCTCTCATTTATTATGTTTTCTCTCCATTTTCCATAGCTAGGACTGTATTTCTGTGATTTGGCAACTGTATCTTCTAAGAGTTTTGTTGATTATTTCACTTTGATTATTTTGTGATTTCTAAATTTTTTTTATGATATTCTGATTAATTTTTCACAACATATTGTCATTATTTAGTGGTCATAAAATCTTTCACTATCTTGTGAAGATGTTAATTATATGATTATTTTTAAAAAAGTTCTATTTCATTTAGCCTTTGGTGTCATGAAATAAAATTTAAGGCTTGAAACAACAACCCATTTCTTCACTCCAGTCTGCGGGTGGATTGGTTGGTTCTGTTGCTGATCACTCAGGAGAGTACCAGGAGCGAGCGGGTTGGTCCTGGGCCCAACGATAGTGTCTTTCATCCAGGTGACTTCTCAGTAAGGTGATTCCACCCAACAGAATTTATTCACATTTCTAAAAGATGAAGAAAACTATTTTTTTCAGTCTTTAACATCATTACAGTAAACATCTTTAATTTAGATCAGTTAACAGGGAAGTGCATGTGAATCTGTTGTGTGTGGTGCCCATAGAGTATGCAAATTATTCTGTGGTTATCAGTATTAGCCTTTGTGTTCATTTCACATAAGTTTGGTAAAGAAGCCAGATGTGGCGAAATAAAAAAAGAGAGTCCGGACACTTGTGTTCTCAGAGTTGCTGAAAGAATGTTCTGCCATGAACTAATGTAGGATGCTGACAAATCATTTAATTCTGTAATTTTGGGTGCTCTTCTCAGCAGTTGGAGGCTGGAAGCTGGGATCAGTGTCAGCAGGCTTAGTTTTCTTGGCAGCTTTTGCCCACTAGGCCACAGAAGGCTGCCTTCCCTGTCCCTCACTCAGTCCTTCCTCAGGTTAAGAACTTCTTGGTGCATCCTCTCTGTTCAGATTTCCTCTTCCTATAAGACCATCAGTTAGATTGGATTTGGACCCATCCTGATGGTTGTATTTTAACTTTATCTCCTCTTTAAGGCCTTCTCTACCAATGTAGTGATGTTCTCAGGAACAAGGAGTTATGATTTTAATAGATGAATTTGGGGAGCACACATCCCATAATAAATTTTCAACACACTTTATATTTATTTGTCAATTTCTGTGTCACCAAATAGTGGTTATAAGCCTTTAGGTGCAATCAGATTACATTGAACATTTTTAAACAATGGAATGGAGAAAAATTAGGTTTTTTATTTAAAACATAACTGGAAAGAAGCGTAGATTAAAATTTGAATTTGTAGCTATTCCAGGTCTCTAAATGCTACTTTTAGTTTGTTCATTTAAGATTCAATCAAGTAAAAAAAGAAGCAAAAGTGAATTCAAACCACAATACTCTTCTGAATAACCAATTCCTCATCTATAATTAGAGTTGTTAGATCAAAATGGTAGCTCTCCTATATTGAACCACATAGCAGACTCTCTCAATTGAGATTTGTAATTTTAATAGCATCCTGTAGCTTCAGATATATGTCAAGAACCGCAGAAAATTTACTCAGATTTACAACTTACTTACTTGGATTTATGGATGTCTGCCCTGCCCTGTAGGACCAACTACTAGGATTATTCATGGACATCTGCCCCCACCATGTGGGGATACTGGGATTATTGCACTAGGATTATTGGTGGACATCTACCCTGCACTATGGGATCTTCAACTACAGGGATTACTATGGATATCTGCCCTGCTTTATGCATACTAGGAATTTGGGTGTGAAGGTTTGGGACCGAATAAAGGTGCGGTGAGCCCTGGGAATTGGGCTGCCGCCTTCTGTTGCTGCTGCTCAAAATAGCAAGACTCAAGCCTGGCTCAGCATTTTTTTTTGAGGTGCCGATTTTTTTTTTTTTTTTTTTTTTTTGCTTTTTGAGACAGGGTCTCGCTTTGTAGTTCAGGCTGGCCCTGATCTCACTATGGTGCCCAGGCAAGCCGCCGCGAACTCAGCAATCTTCCTGTCCCTGCCTCCCGAGTGCTGGGATGACAGGCGTGAGCCACCACACCCGGCATTGTGGTATGCGGTGTTGATTGTTGGTGGGCGTGTCTCCACACCCAGCATTATATGTGGTTACCGGGGATCGAACTCAGGACCTTGTGCTTGCGAGGCAGGCGCCGGAACCACTGAGCTAACCCTCCGGCCCCTGAGGTGCCGATTTTATTGTTTGTTGGTTGTTAAACCTTTTGCTATGGGACTCACAGTGGACTGGAGCTTGCTATGGGGGTTCTGGCTGTGTCCTCTACCCATCTCCCACAGATGTACGTTTTACTTTAGGAGCCATTACATCAGGCAAAATAGTGATACCTGATTAGTCTCATAACTAATTAATGCAATTATTTTTAATAACAAACAATCTACTCCTAGTCCTCACTTTTTTTTTTTTTTTTGAGACAGGGTCTTGTTTTGTAGTTCAGGCTGACCCTGAGCTCTCTAGGTAGCTTGGGCAAGCCTTGAACTCAGCCTTGAACTCTTGCCTCCCTAGTGCTGGAATTACAGGCTTGAGTCACAAAGCCCAGCATTCCTGGTATGCAGTACTGATTGCCCATGCCCGGTATTGTTGTATGTGGTTACTGGAAATCGAACCAGGGACCTTTGGGCTTGCTAGGCAGGAGCCAGAACCACTGAGCTAAATCTCTGACACCTCTTACCAACTTTCTATAAGCATAGTCATTCTACTTCTATGCAGTTTTGTTGAACAACTGACAGTAAAGAAGAAAATGGGATAGCCAGACACAGGATTTCAGTGGAACTGCTGGAGAGTTTTTCTAAAGGAAGATACACACACTAAATTGAAACAGTGATATACAAAATGACTTTCAATACATTGTGGCTATTTAACGTGGAATAGAGAATGAAGTAAAAAACACAATTTTTCTAGAATGACTTTGGGCTGTTTCCTGGAGTGATGTATTTCATAGCTAAGTAGTTCTACAGTATTTTTCTTCCCATAGATGCTTGATTGGGCAGTGCAATGTACTACAGGGCCCAAGTGACATAGAATATTGGTTAAGCATTATTATATATAACTATTATTTAACATTGGTTGATTCAAAAGTTTTCCACTGTGGAAAAAAGCAGAGTGGTTTGGGGGCAAAAGTTCTTGTTAATTACACCTATTATTAAAGCTATAAGTGTAAATATTGACCTATAGTGAAAACATGCACATTTATACTAATACATTTCCTGACTCTAATGAGGAACTCCCTAGGGGGTACTAGAGTTAGAGAGCCTTCTGGATGTAATATAGATTAGAAGCCACTTAACCCAACTTTTTAAATTTAGAGGATAGGAAATGGGGACACAGAAAATTATCACTTAATCTAAGATAATCTGTAACATGTAGGTACATATACAAATCTACAAATCTATAGATTTGTGTGTGTGTGTGTGTGTGTGTGTGTGTGCCAGGAATCAAACTCAGAACCTTGTGTTTGCCAGGCAGGCAATTTTTTTTTTTTTTTTTGCTTTTTGGAGACAGGGTCTTGCTTTGTAGTTCAGGCTGGCCCTGAGCTCACTATGGTGCCCAGGCAAGCCGCCGCGAACTCAGCAATCCTCCCGTCTCTGCCTCCCGAGTGCTGGGATTACAGGCGTGAGCCACCACGCCCAGCATTATATGTGGTAACCGGGGATCGAACTCAGGTC
>PVIC010004832.1:0-17961 GCA_004025085.1 Thryonomys swinderianus | reverse complement strand
CAGGCAATTTTTTTAAACTCTGATTTTTATTCTTCTCAGATACCATTGTTGGTCTTTGATTTTTGATTTTTGATTCACACACACACACATATGCACACACATGCACACCTGTATTTAATAAACTAAGATAAAATAAGATTATAGATCAAAAGTTCCATTTTGGGTAACCTGCAATTGAGCTTGGCTTAGTGACACTGTTAAAATATTTTCTAAATTAATAGTCAACATTTAAAACGTGTGAGCCTTTATATAAAAATATATATAAAAGCATCTTTTGAAAAGAAATGAGGTCTGGCAGTGCAGAGGCCCTGTTTCTTGTGTGACCATCGGCAGTTAATGAGCAGCAGCTGCCTCTCCTCAGCCAGGGCCTTGGCCTTCCATGCCGGTGTGACCTACCCGATCTGCAAGGCTGAGGCAAGGGGGTGCTTCTCATTGCTCCCCAGCCCTTTTCTTGTTGGTATTGTTTTAATAGTACAGTTAAGAGGAAATGGAAAATTTTTACCTATTCATAAGTCTGTCAAAATTCAAGAGAACACTATATTTCAGAAAGCAGTGTTCCTTACCTATAGTCTTTCGTTTAGATCCTGTGTCTCCCTGGCTCAGGCGTTACGTGTTCAGGGTTTGTTGGAGTGTATCAGTTCTTGACATTCCTGTGGTGTAGATGAGGACTGGAAAATCTCTTTCCTTCTAATCAGTCTTTCTGGGAAGAAGGTACTTCCCACTCTTTTCTATTTAAGAAATCTCTCTCTTTAGTGTCTCCTTTGAAACAAAAATTTCATTTCTGAAGCTACCACTTGTATATAATTTAAAAACCATTAATCTCTAACTCCTAAACTAGATAATTGTGTGTTTAATTTTGTCAATCACTACTATGCATGTGAGATCTTAAAATAGATTTGCATTTTAAATGTTTATAACATCTTTAACTATTTGGTTTTGAAGGATTCCTTTGTTTTATTAAAAGGAAAGAAACAGCTTGTCTGAATGAAAAATTCGCTATTGAGTTTATTAGAAGTTTCTGAAAAACAATATAAACCATGAGATCAAAAGGTGAATGTCTGGAGGAAGAACCAAAATTCAGTAGGCATGACCTGAAAAGCTCAAATAAATCATAAAAGAAATTCCCTCAATGTTCTGCACAAGTATTAAAGCATTTCCCATATTAGACAAATAAGCTGGTAGAACCCAGAGAGAACAAATACTTTTCTAAGAAATGCCTAAGTTGTCTTCCATTTATCATAAACCAAGATACTGTTATTGTTCTTACAAAGCACTGGAAGGAAATTCCAAATACTCCATAAAAGTTCATATTCACTTGAACTTCAGAGAGACTATCTTTTGTTATTTTTTAATAACTATTACCAGATTTGACTTTCTGTCTTAGAAGAGGATGTTAAGAATTAATGGAAGTCAAAATGGATATTCAGTGAAGTCTTACTAGTTAGCGATCAGACTATTCAAAGACTTGCCTACTCAAACCTCAGAAGCATTTCTTCCCAACTGATGAGATGAGATCGGTACCTTTGTACTGTGCCTCCCTCCTAGTATCAATCCCTTTAATGCACCACGTATCTGGGCCTATGAAGATTAAATTGCTTTCAGCTCTGTTCTTTGCTTTCAAATTAATTGAGGATCTGTAAACTCTGATTACTTATAAATTCAAGAAGACAGTAGTTACTTACAAAGAAAATAACCCTAATTTTCCAACATTTAAAATATCTGCTTTTCTTTTTTAGAGTAAATTGAACTTTATTCGTATTTAAATTAGTAGAAGGAAGAGGAGTAGCAGTTTGGTCTTTTGAACATTTTTGTTGTTGCTGTTGTTAGGAAGCGTGCTCCTTTTGGTGGTAAAGAATATCCATATGCTGGGGTTTATTTATTCCACAGTCTGCTCTCTAAAACCCTCAAATTCAAAACTTATTTTACAAACATGCTAAAAAGCAATGGAAACACAGCAACTTAAAACTGGGAAAAAGTGTGGAAGTGTTGAAGCAGGTTCTAGAACGGTTTTTGCGTGAATCGTTTTCCGGTTCACTTAAGTTTCGCCTTGGGCTCGATAATACTCATGGGTATTGACAGCTCCTTTCTTGCAAACAAATCTGGATATTGAGCCCACTGGAAAATGCAGCCCACTTCCTACACTTGAATAATACATGACAGAAGAGCCCGTGGCTCAAGTGGCAGGGCGCCTGCAGTTGCTGCTGCCAGGACGGCCCCTGCCCCTGCCCCGGCCCTTCTGCCTGTCCTCCTCCTGCTCCAGAAACCCAGGAGCGGCCTTCTGCTGCTCAGACTTCGCGCAGGGCCGCTTGCTCATTGTCTTCCTCTCAGTCTTCCCGCGTGTCCCCCTGGTCCCTCCTCCCCCAGACAGACTACATCTCTCCCCTGCTCAGGAAACGTCTTCCCCTTGTCCTTTCCAGGAACACCGCAGAGGTCGCTGCGGGCCTCCAAGCCCGCTCCTCTCTGTGGAGCTCTAGCCTAGCTGCTCTATCGCAGGTGAGCCATGCAGTACCATTTAACATTTTTTTTTTTTCTTAAGCAAAACTGTTTTTGGAGGGAAGCGGACTGGTTAGCAGCTGAGAGTTCAAGTTAACAGTTTGTGTTAGAAATCACTTGGAGTTTTTAATCTCACTTATATATGTTCCAAAGCTCTTGCCGGGCATCAAAGAAAAAAAATGATAAAAACAAAAATAGCAGTTATTTAGAAACAGCCTCACAATAGGTATAGCACAGACAATGACAGGAGGGCTGAGGGACCGGGTGAGAGGTCAGCGCAGATTCTTGGGCACAGAGATCTAGAGGAAATCTAGACTAAGGTGAAAGTTTTAAGTGTGTATGCTAAGGGGCTTGAAAACCATTTCCCTGAATTCATACCCTGAAGTCCTGAATTTTCATGTATCCTAGTTTGCAACAGGGGCCGCATTATAAAACTAATGAAATCCTGAAAGTGGAGGACAGACTTGAGTGTCTCAATTTGAAACATTTATTTTCTAAGTAAACATTTTCTGGAAAAGGAAATCAAATGACTCCCTTACAGTAACACCTGAGGTTCACAGCAGATGCATCCACTCAGCTGATCTGTAGAACCCAGTTCTCCAGACACCGCTTCATTCCACCAGGTGCGGTTTCTTTAACACTGTATCAAAGTAGGCAAATGCCTGTGCCGATCTCTTTTTTGCTTACAGGGGCCGTGCATATAATTTATACACAGTATGAGCACTACACCCAAACGATTCAAAATTTCTGTCCCATTAATTGTTCTCAACTAAGTTAAAGATACTTACTGCAAAATATTAAAGAGTGAAGAATGTTTTCTTTCTTCTCACTCTGCTTAGAAATGATTTGTAGGACCAGTTTGGATGATGTGCATCCATTTAAGAAGAAGTGTCGAGGAAAGTTTGAACTACTACCTTCTTCAGCTCTGTGTGAAATTATGGCTTTGTCCTAGTGTGATCCTCATCTACATGCATAGTTTCCTGAAAGTCATCTTTCATATTTATCACCATGGAAGAATGGTTGCTGCCCTGGATGTGTGCCTGACCACCATGAAAATGGCAGATGCGTTTCCCGAAGTTACATCTTGAATCAGTTTCCTTCGTATTTTCTTATTGCTATTCATGCTGACTATTAGAATAGTAACAGTCACTTCTAAAGTAACAAAGTCCTAATTCAGAAGTGAGATTCTATAAAGCTCGTCAAATAGTTCACATGGCTTAAAAAATTAAGCCAGCTCAATGGAGTGGAAGTGTTACTCCCTCACTCCCTATGGTTTCTGAAAAGCCATTAGCAACACATGTCTCCTTCGAAGCATTTATGCTAACATTATTTTCTTTGGTTTGTTTCCCAGTCCTGATGCCTTTCTTATAAATAACACTTGCAAACAGGAACTTAACTGCACATAATAGGGAGAACTGTTGTCTGGCTTTTTTTTGTAACATTAAATTCCCCAGTGGGAAGAAGGATGACCAGGAAATGCATACATAATCAGTGTGCACAGATAGAAAAACCATAGTCAACACTGGCTCTTGCGTGAGCATTAGAACCTGAAGACATACATTTGAAAAGTTGCAATAATGGCATTTCTCTGGATACTATTTTTTAAAAGGGGGAGTAAAACTAAATGTATGCATACTTTAATAAAAATTTATGACTGTGTTTTTCATTTGTTTGCCTTCTTACCACACAATATTTATTTAATATAACTGTGACTTGTTAAAAAGAATAGTCCTCCTTTTGTTGTTTATTATCATTTCTTGTCTCTAGAAATAAAAGCACATTGACTTCTGTTGAGATCATTCATTTCTCATAAAGAAAGACTTGGTTGTATGTGACTTCAGGCCCAGGACTCGAAATGAGATTGAACATAACTCATGAACCATGTTTCATGCTAATCAATGAACATTTTGGAGAACAAAGCTCTTCCCACAATACCTATTGGTACAGATATCCCAAGGAAAAAAGTAGAAAAACAATGCTTACAGGAGAAGTGTGTTGGTGGACGATCATTGAGGTTGCCAATGTTTAATAACTGTCTGAGGACTTTAGTATCAAAAGATATAAAGGCTCTTCAAAAATCAGGGACACCCACAGCAGAAGAGGGAAGAATGCCACACGTAGTTTTGTTAAAGTCAAAGGCATCATCCTTTCCAGGAATAATGTTTCTGAAATGATGCCTGTGTAATGGTCATCTTAGGATGTGCTGAACATTTCCTGAAACTGATTACCTTTGAAGGTCTCCAAAGAGGCAAGCAGGATCTGATATAGTAACAGAGTTGTTAGGCAAGACCAAAAAAAAAAAAAAAGTAAAAAGAAGCATCATTAACCCCAATGAACAAGAAAAATTGGGAACAGATAAAACAAGTAAAATTAAATTTTTTTTCTTAACTAGAATAAGTATCATCAATGAAATAATACAACCAGTTGTGTAAACATTATTCAAAAAATTCCTTCCAGGCACATTAATATCATTTAATCCTAACAATAATCTTAATTCTATCTTTAATTTCTGAAAGATGGCATGAACACATATTAAATGAAGAAAATGTAAGAAACGCTTGATTTCATTTATTTGTATTTCATGTAACTAAATCTCATGTTTATAAATAAATATATTTCCTTTAAATATTAATGTTTACATGCATCACAATGTGTATAAGGCACTTAGGTTTAGTGTGAAACAAAAAGTGGAAGGAATCCTACAAAATCAGAGGCTAGGAAAGACCATTTGGAAAGCTAGACTGTGCAAGAATGCTGTCATACGTCCAGGTGTATGGCCCAGATGGTCCAGGTATAAAACCTATGAAATGGGAAAAATGAGAGTGTGAGTGCTATTATGACTGTTCTACATCTATAATACATTTATCCCAAGAGGCAGTTGTACAGCTGTTAACATATATGGGCTTGTATTTTCACTTGTACTTGCAAAGATATTTAAGATTTATGATGATGGGTAGCTTTCCTCCATAAAGACTGCAAAATAAGGAAATTTACCAAGGGGACAATCAGGTGATGAGATGCGTCCCCCAGGGATTATTGCAGCAAATGAATGAGAGAGATAGGCTTTTCTGTCCTAGCAGCCAGCTATGGATGAATTAAAAATGGATTCTCTGTTTCTTTGCTAGTTTATTCTACTATTATGTTATCTTTTTTTTAACTGTGCTGAAGAAGAAATAGAAGAAATAGCAAAACTGCAATTCCATTTTCAGAGGAAAGATTTAAATATGTACCTAACTTTAGATTAGTCTTTAACTCTAAGAAGTAAGAATTTTGCAACTTTAAAATGCAAAGCCTTTTTTAGTGGTAACTTTTAATATGGGACAACTTTATGACATGGCTTTAATATTGCGCAATTTTAGATAAAAATAGCTTGATCTGTTTGCATGTTTTAAAGAGAAGAATAGTAAAACTGACACTCACAAGGTATGTAATATTCTTTAATAAATGCTGAGGGTAATACTCATCCTATTCTTTGGTGACAATACATCCTTAGTGGCTTAAAGTTATACAAATAGCTTATGGTTATGGAGATCAGAAACTCCAGGTAGCGTCACTTCATGTGGCTAAACCTTTCTCCAGGTGCTTCCACCTCTTTTCTCTCGCTCTCTCTCTCTCTTTTCTCTCCTTTCCCCTCTCTCCTCCCCAGCCCCTCACCCTCCCCATTTTCCCCCTCCCCTTCTCTGGCAAACAAGTAGATACAATTGCCCTTTAAAAAAACCACAGCAACGCAGGTGATGCAGATGACGCAGGTGACGCAGATGACGCAGATGACGCAGATGACGCAGTGACGCAGATGACGCAGATGACGCAGACCAATCATACATTGCTAAATGCTACTTCCGCCCTGTGCCCAATCACACCCCACTGCGAGCACTGCTCCCGCCCTCTCTTCCAATCACATACCAAGCCACCCTATATAAATGCCTGTAACTTCCGTAATAAACCGGAAGCCTCTGCAACAGCCCACAGACTGTGAGTTTTGACTGCGTTCCCGCCCCCCCAACCGGAGGTCTTTGGACAACAAAGACGGTATGGTAACCAGCCTGACCGGATGATAATTTGGTTCATTAAAATCAAGGGAACAGCAGAGGCGTGTCCTTACTGGAGGGCTTGGAACCCCTGTCTGCTCTATTTTCTTTTCCTTTTTCCATTTGAATTTTTTAGCTCCTGACGTCTTTCTTTATATTCAAGCCCAGAAGTATAACATCGTCAAATCCCTGTTTCTCCTGCCTCCCTTTTTTACTCATAAAGACAGTAATTTTACTGGGCCCACTGAGTCATCTGGGAAAAATCTTTCCATCTTAAGATCTTTAACTTGATCACATCTGCAAAATATCTATTGCTGTGTAAGGTAGCTTGTTCTTGACATCTGGAGATATAAACATCTTTGGAGAGTCATGATCCTGCTTACACCAGGGAATGTGTACATTTTGGTCATTTATCAAAAGATAGCCTACCGGGCCGGAGGGTTAGCTCAGTGGTTCCGGTGCCTGCCTCACAAGCGCAAGGTCCTGAGTTCGATCCCCGGTAACCACATATAATGCTGGGCGTGTCGCCCACCAACAATCAACACCGCATACCACAATGCCGGACGTGGTGGCTCACGCCTGTAATCCCAGCACTCGGGAGGCAGAGACAGGAGGATTGCTGAGTTCACGGCGGCTTGCCTGGGCGCCATAGTGAGCTCAGGGCCAGCTTGAACTACAAAGCGAGACCCTGTCTCAAAAGCAAAAAAGATAGCCTACCAACTGTTACCTTCAAAATTGAAATTTTATATTCACGAGTTCAGTATTGCATTCCAAATCCTATGGAATGATTACTATAATTGGTCCTCAGTATTCATGAGTTTTACATATGCTGATATAAGCAGTAATGAGCCGAAAGTATTTGTTAAAAAATTATTCATGAGCCTGGCCTAGTGGTGCATGCCACTAATCCCTGTTCTTGGGACTCAGACAGGGGGATCACCATGAGATTGAGGCCAGTCTGGGCTAAATATTGAGTTCAAGACGAGCTTAAACTACTTAGGAAAATTCTGTCTCCAAAACAAACAAACAAACAAAAGGACAAGAATGTCTACTGAACATGTACAGATTTTCCTTGTCATTTCCTAAGTAAAAATATACAGCATCTATTTATGTAACATTTGCATTGTATTAGATATCACCAGTAATCTGGAGATGGTTTGAGTACACAGGATAATGCACATAGGCTATATGCAAATACCAAGCCATACTTATAAGGGACTTGAGCTAATTTTGGTTTCCACGGCGATCCTAGAACTAATTCCCCAAAGATACTGACAGACAACTGTGTATCAGTAACACACAAGAAGCTTTGTGAGGTAATCACAAGAAAGTTTCCCAAGAAAAGGAGCAATGTCTTCAGATTTTTTAAGTCTCACATTGGTCCTGTCCCCATGACAGTCACAGAGTCTGAAGTCAGCGAGTGTTATTCAGAACACCACTGTTCTTAGAGATGTGTCCTCTCCAGTTTTTCACTTAGCAGCTCCAGTGATTATCAGAAAATAAATCAAGCATCAGCAGTCAGAGCCAGCTATTTAAATCCAAGATTTGAACATCTTAATTGGTGCGTTAAAAGTTAAAGGGGTGAACTCATGTTAGATATACAAAGCTCCTTATGTGCATAAACTGTAATACACTATCCCACGTTTAAGAAGGCATCACATTGTTGTCTGTATTAAATTATCTTAAAATTTTTACTTGCAAAAATGGAACTAGAAAAAAAGTTTTAGGCTTATATTATATCACATAGCAACATCCAGTGGTCCTCAGCAAATTCAACAAGCATATACCTAGTAAGTAAATCTAAAATACATGGCGTTAGGGATTATAATAGCTAACATGATTTAAGCAGATTCTTAAGTGAGAATTCTGATTTGATGATGAAATTTACACCTTGTTATCACTGTACATATTTTTTAACAGAAGTAACTATTCATTTTACAAAAATTCTTTTTACCTTCAATTTTCTCTGTAAACTAAAGATGTTTAAAAGCAGGATATTCCCAAGCCAACTACTCAATTAAAAATGTGTGGTTTATCTATTTTGGGGATAATTTATGTCAATTTTTAAATCCTGGGTTAATTAAACTTGACCGTATATCCCAGCATGTTATTGGATCTTTATTTAAGGAATGCAAATAAGTTTAAATCTAATCTTAATATTAACCACTGCTTATGTAATTAGAAAGTACAGTTATCTGGGGGAAAAGGCAGGCATTTTTAAGCACACACAGATATAGAATATTTTCAATAATCCATAAGACATATTCTTACTAGTGTGGGTAACTTAAAGCCAATGAAATGGAGTTATCATTTATTATATTTATAATTGAATAAAAACAGCTTGGACTTTGTGAATCGTCTTCCTGACAGCAGGTGTACACTGCTCTTTCTAATGCAACTTTAAGTGATATTTTGATTACAAAATAGCATCAGCTTTTCTTCTCCAGTGTCCTCCACATACCAGAATATTGTTCCTGATGCTTGTTAGGAATAGCTTTGTTCTCCTCAGAAAACTGAGGGCCCGCAACCCTCCTAAAAACATTCCCTGACTTTCTGATATAATAGTTGACAATTTTATAAAATCATTGCTTTCTACAATTACCTGAGATCACTGCTTACTAATATATCTTCTTTTATTTTAAAATATTAAATGCGCCCAATAGAAGATGAGTTTCTTGTTTTCATTTGTCTGGTGGACTCATGATACTTCATGTTTTAATCATACACAGGTTATGTTTTTAAATGAAACTTTTAGAAGCATTGTTTAATTTTTAAGTATAATCATTCCTAAATGCAAAAGGTTACAATCATTATATATGTAGTTATATGGCAATAAGGCTTTCACTAAATTCAGAATAGCCATTGAATATTACAGCACATTGGCTACCACCTTCTTGCTAAGTATGTGATATGAACCATGACATTACAATCTTAAAACTGTAACAAGAATGAGTTATGTTTGTACTATTTCCCATTCTCATTATATTCTTTGTCACACAATGAATTAATGTTGTGCCATTTTCTATTCTCATTACAATCTTTTCCTTATGAATGGGGTATCAGAATTTTAATGTCTTTTGTAATCTGTGAAATATAGTAGTATGTTTTGTTATACTACTATGACCTTGCTAATATTTTGCATTTTGATTGGTTAGTCCAAGATGTAATATACAGGGTAAGGTTAAAATGATTGGCTAATGAAATAATTCTTAGTGTTTTTGACTGTTTTAATAAAATCAGTTTAAGGAACACTTTAAAAACTTTAATTTTTGTATGCATAAAAAATGATAACCTTGAGATAATAGGCAAGTGCATCTCAGCATAGAACTATGCAGTGACTTTGCCATATAAATTAAAGGCAGAGCAGAGAACTTATTTCAGTTGTTAAGAAAAGTTAAACATATGCTTTCCTAAAATATTCTTATTTTTGCTTATCCCATCATTTCAAATGTACATAAACATGTTGTATCATAATTAATTTATTGTTTGTCTACACATTCACCTCTTATTTTTCCATTAATCTATTACTGGAAACTGAGTTATTGCTAAATTTTTATTTTCTGCATGAGGTTTGTTACTATTACTCCACGCTGGAAATTTAAAATCTTTCCTTTTATTGCCTTAGATTATACAATACTTCTGTATATTTAAAAATTATTAAGATAAATGTTTTAAATTTAAGTTCTCTTGTTTTAATTCCTGACATTTGTTTAGAATGCTTTATCTAGTTGCAATGTCCTCCATCTATCTATCTATCTATCTATCTATCTATCTATCTATCTATCTATCATCTATCTATCATCTTTCTAGTGTATCGTGCATGTTTCTTTTTACACTTGTAACTTCAGTTAGCCTAGCCCTTTTGGAAACAGATATGCATAGATGGGAAATGCTTTATATATCAAAGTAGGTGTTTTTATAAAAAAATGCCTATGACTGACAATTTTATGTGTTGAATTTTGAAGTTAATTTAATCAGTTTATAGCAGAATAAAGTAAATACATGAAATTTGGAAGTAAAAATGTTAATTAATATAAAGTATCATCTGATTGAAACTAAAATATACCCTGTATATTACATCTTGGGCTAACCAACTAAAATGCAAAATATTAGCAAGGTCATAGTAGTATAACAAAACATACTACTATATTTCACAGATTACAAAAGTAAGTCTAAAAAATGGTATGTGCTGTGAGGATAGGCAGAAAAAAAGAATATAGATTTCCAGTTTGGTAAGCTCTGATGGCCTCATGTTTTGATAACTGTACATGTCAAGGGTGTAGGTAAATTTTTTATATTATAGACACTAAGACAATAATCAAAATTTTGTCTTAAGTCATTACAGAAACCAAAGCTCCAGTGGCTTGTTTTATTTCATGAAGTATGATAGTAGCTCTAATAGTTTCAGGATAAAATGGCAAGTACATATTCAATATACTTATGATTTTAAAAGTCTCAGTTTTCGAAGTTTGCAAATAAATGTTGCAAATAAGTAACTTCATTTTTTTTTTTTTTGCTTTTACCTTTATTTTTGTTTTGAATGCCCAAAGTTGTATTTTGGTGTTATAATTTACAACTCTTTACTATAATTTACAACTCTTTACCTTCTATTTTTTCTTTATTCATTGTCATTCAAAAGTACTTCACATGTGATTATTTGTACTGAGAGTAAAACTGTGTTGTAATTTCTAATGCATTATCAGTTTTATTAGTGAGAAAGTCCCTGATCTATTGCTCAAGGAGTGAAATTATCTCTATACCATTTATACACAGAGCAATTTCCAGTATTCACAGCAGCAAAACAAAGTTTCCTCAAAGGCGAATAACAGCCCTTACCAAGAATAATATATATGAGAGAAGACAAGAAAGTTCACTTTGCATTCAATCTACTATAAACCTGCTGTGTCAGATCTGAGAGTTTTCTTACTCACTGTGAGAGTAAAAGAAATTTAGCATGCTAAAACATCTTTAAGTGTGCATCAGGCTACTTCTTACTAGTAAATCTTTTATTCAGCAAATCATCCATTCTCCAGAAATAATGCAGATTTTTATAGTAATTACAAGTTAAAGTTTAGCCTTGCATCTTTTATTGTTTATACTTCAAATGCTCTAGTTTGCCAAATTTTGTTAGAAATAATGGTCTCTCATCTATTTTTCTAGTTTTACAATATCTTTGATATGCAATATTAATTTTAATATTTTTATTTGAATTCAATTTTCTAATCACTGTTTATATCAAAATGTTTAAACTATGTAGCTTATTTTTCTTTAAATCTTTGATCACATTATTATTACATTTTTTTCCATGTTCACTTTTGAATGGCTGTTTTTCTATTTCCTTTCAAATTAACATCTCATTAAATATGTTTATAGATTTCAGGGATAAAGATGCCTGAAAAAATGTCATAAACAATTTCTTATAGTTTGCTAATGAAAAACTGGCTAAGTCACAAATAAAAGCCATGTGGCAAATGGAGTGGTAAAGAGAAATTGAAGTATAATCATTGAACAGTCAAACTGTACTGGGAGTTTTATTAAAATATAATTTGCAATTTAACCTTGATACTTCACCAATAATCAAGAAATCCAAAAATAGTACATATTCAAGTTACTTACTATAGTGAAATTTGTGAATACTAATTTTTTTTTTTTTTGAGACAGGATCTCACTTTGTGGTTCAGGCTGGCTCTGAGCTCACTATGTAGCCCAGGCAAGCCTCGAACTTAGCAATCCTCCTGTCTCTGCCTCCCGAGTGCTGGGATGACAGGTGTGAGCCACCACGCCCGGCCTAAATTTTTAGTATTATTACTAAATAAACTCTTCCTACTGGTGTATATTCATTGTTCTATATAAGAACAAAAACAAGGTGGTGACTATGGAAGAGCCCAGATAATATGACTTTAGGCTCTTGTTCTTAACTATGAAACACTTCTCTAAAGCAAAAAATGTGTCACTAGGAGGCCATCTTCCTTATTGTAGAATCAGCTGAAATAGTTACGTTGCATTACTTCCCAATGTGTTTCTTTCTTGGCTAATATACCAAACTACTTGTACTTCTCCAAATATATTAAATGAAGATGACAGTTTTGAAGTATTTCCTAATAAATTTCCCCTTCTGAGAAATCAAGTATCTTTTCTCCTCTGTACTTTTTTCCTTTATGGTAAATGTAGATAACCATAGAGAACATAATAAAAAATAATACAGAGGGAACCTTTCTCTAATAGGAATGATAAGCAATCCTTATTATTCTAAGGACAGAGAGAAGCAACCAGTTACTATGAGTGTCCTGTCTTCTAAGCCCTCCCCACTGCACAAGGGAAGTCTGTCAAACATTGAGATGGTTTGGGGGTAATTCCAGACCTAGGATGGGAAAGCTGGAAAAGAGACATGATTTATTTCTGGACAGGGTCATTTTGTTTCAGTATTCTTTCAAATGATCAGTGAAAATGATAGGGAAGGAAAGTGATGGTCCAAAGAAGAGGAGATTCATTAAAGAAATTATGTCTATATTATAATTGTGGTAATAAATTCCCACTTGTTGCAACATGTGTTCTGGAGTTTCTTTTATTCTTTACATATTGGTGCCTGCCTTTTTTTTTTTATTTTTGTGCCTGTTTCTTTTTTTTGAGACAGGGTCTCGCTTTGTAGTTCAGGCTGGCCCTGAGCTCACTATGTAGTGAGCAATCCACCTGTCTCTGCCTCCCAAGTGCTGGGATTACAGGCATGAGCCACCACGCCTGGCACTGTGGTACGTGGTATTGATGGTTGGTGAACGTGAGTCACCGTATGTGGTTATCGGGATTGAACTCAGGGCCTTGCGCTTGTGAGGCAGGTGCTGGAACCACTGAGCCAAATCTCCGGCCCAATGGTGCCTGTTTCTTAAATGCTCATCCTCTCCCATATTTCCACCTGCTATTATAATGAAATATCTTAATCTTTCAAAATGATTTTTGAACATCTCTCTATTTATAGAATGCTAGACTCATTCTCGTCAGTCTCCTTAGGTCAGGCAACATCATTATGATTAATAATGTTGAATAAAAGGATCACAAGGCATTAGAGTCCAACCATTGTGTGGAAAGATGAAATGGAAACTCAAATCTGGGCTTTCACAGCAAAAAGACAACACTATCCTCTAACTTCAATGCCAATCTGTTCTCTGGCCTTAGAAGTGCCATAGCCACTCCTTTATCCTCCTGCCCCTACCATAATTAATTTTCTTCATTTCCCAAAGAATAGTTGAGAATAAGCGAGACTCCTAACCTGTGTACCATACTTTCCAGTGATGGTAGGTACACAGTTGTATGTTGGTTAATTTTTAGTATTACAAACTCTTTGTCTTTGAAATATTCTTTATAAAGTAATGAATTTATCAATCAAACTTATGTTTACTTAACAAATCTTTGATTAAAATATAATATACTTTTATAGAGTTAAAACTTAAAGTTGAGGCAGATATTTTTGGTCTATATATATTTGGATTGAATATAGAGTCTGAGGTGCCATGAAAAACAACTATCAGGCTTTAATAAACTTTATGCATGACTTGATTGCAGTTGTACCTACAAAGAAAACAAATATAGTTCCTAATTAATTCACCTTAGAATAGCAACTATTTGTTTAAAATAAGCAGTTTAGTCAAAATTATAGATAATTGTTTGTTGCATTTTTAGTGTGTGGCTTTGTTAAAATTTCAACTGTCATAAAAGACTTCATGTTCAAAAATTTGTTTACCTGGATTCTGTACTATTCTTAGACTTTTACTAAACCTTATGTTCTTACTGTTTTATTTTTATGTTACTCTGATTTTACTGAAAGCCATTTTCACAGAAAATATAACCAAATGAAAATTTAATTTTTACTCCATATTTAAATGCTTTATTTTTTACATTTTTTGTGCCCAGTTTTTTGAGTAAATCTAAAATTTATTTTTATGCATAATTTTCTCCTTGGCCATTTCCACATTTTTTCTTTTTTTGAGACAGAGTCTTGCTTTGTAGTTCAGGCTGGCCCTGAGCTCACTATGTAGCCCAGGCAAGCCTCCAATTTAGCAGTCCTCCTGCCTCTGCCTCCCAAGTGCTGGGATTACAGGTGGGAGCCATCATGCCCGGCATTGTGGTATGTGGTATTGATTGTTGGTGGGTGTGAGTCACCACGCCCAGCATTGTATGTGGTTACCAGGGATCGAACTCAGGACCTTGCACTTGCAAGGCAGGTGCCAGAACCACTGAGCTAAATCTCCGGCTCCATTTCCACATCTAATTCTGGCCATAGTTCTTCGAAGATACTTATGTAAACTCTAGTAATGTTTTGTTTTATATCTTAATTTGTTCACATAGTCAATATGTCATATCAAATAAACATCTACCATTAGAAAATACAAAGATATATACATATTTTTCTCTCCTAAAGGAAGAGATATAGTTTAAGGTATAAAACACACACACAGATGTATACCATCAACACAAGTCTATGTGTCAGTTGAATGCAAAGTGCACAGATAAGATGAAGTTATCTCAAACTTTTCACGCTGTGTAATCGTGGAACTCATTGCTGAGGTTCTGAATGAGGTGGGCTCCAGTTATTCTTAGTAGGAGAAGATTATTCTGGATATTGCTCTTTTTGAAGTCAGTGCAGTAGGACACATTCTGGAATCTCTTATTCTTGGCATCTGACAGAGGCTTTACATGGACCAAAGCCTCCTTGCCCACTAGAGGCTTTCGCTCCGTATTTATAAATTCAGTTGAGCAGAGAAGGTTGCAGTTGACTATTTGCTTACGAGAATGCTTTGAACGAGTGTACATGAGCACAGGTGGGTGATGGGGCGGTGGCGAGAAAGTCGCCGATGGTGGCCACCGTTGGGAGAAATGTAGAAAACGGCGGAAATGGGAATAGGACCAACTCATGGAGAACTTGGACTCTATGGGTAGACTGCTGTGTCTGGAAGTGTGTGAGGCTGTGATCTTTCTGGTATTTTGAGTATTTGTTTAGGAGAAAAACCGAAAAAGTATCAGGTATTTAGATAAAAGGGACATTCTGTCAGAAAACCACGAGGATCAAGGGAAGAATTAGAGGTTTGCAGGCGGACTTCAGAATTTCAATCTATGTGGTTTCCAGCCAACTCCCCCTAATAAATGAGATGTGGCAGGGATGAGGGACATGGTGAAAGCTTCGCATCCTTCATATTCTCTTTAATCCAGGGCACTTGAAATGCGAGTAAGTGACTAGCGTGGCAGCCCTCCCTGTGCATTTCAAATGTGTGAGTCACAACTTCGCAGAGGAGGAAGCCAACAATGTGGTGATGTGGTTTTATGATCCATCTGGCAGAGAGCTGTGATCAGCCTGTTGGAAAACCCACCTCTAGGCAGGGTGGCACCATTGGAGGTTTTGAGCGGGGGATGGCCATGATCAAAGTGGTTAATCTGACTTGTAAGGCTGCAGTACTGGAACTGCAAAAGTCAGCTGAGAAGCTATTGCAGGAGGCTAAATAAAAGGTGATAGAAGCCTGGATTATGGAACAAAGCCATAAGACTGGACAGGAAAGAACAAATACAGTGTCAGGAAAAACAGTGGACAGGGCTTGGCTGATTAAAGGCAACACTGTTCAATGGAACTGGGTTGCACTATGAACAAAACAGAAGTTCAGTCAAGCTCTTAATAGATCTTATGTCAAATATGTACCCGCTATCTGGTCTTCAGAAGGCACTTAAGTTTCCTATCTTTGTTTTCTTCCCCTGTAAAAGATGGAAAATTCTGAAATATTGACTGTTTAGTTTGAAACATCATGAGTGTGGGGTAAGATATGAAATATACTGGATGCAGATGACAGTGATCATCCACAGCATAGTTTTTTATTATTATATATATGGGGTAAGAGGGGAAGATGAGATAGGATCTGAGAGAATTGTGGGACCATCGAAAAAACTTGCAAGCAAAAGTTTCTGTTGCACTAGATTATCATTATATGATAGCTACCAGAGTTGCACAAAACAAGTATATTTTGAGAATGACCCGATAAAGCGCTCCAGTGGAAATCAGGGAAAATAAACAGAACAAACACTGAAGCACTAAATCTGTTAGGTAGACTTGTTGGTGGGGAGGACTTCCGATATTAAATTAGGCTTTTAATTTTAGCGTAATATCCATTAGGCTATTTTGTGTCTCACTCATATATTAAATGTTAAATGCGAGTCCAGCTAAACATGTAATGTGTTTCTATACTATACTTCATCAGTGGGCCCGCAGGAGCTACCATGGAAATGCTGATAATTAATTTCACACCAGAAATACAGTTTAGAGAGCAGCTATTATGGCTGTTTAATGTAGGGGAAGAGGAAAAATGAGAATTAAGTCATGTCATATACTGGTACAAGTTCTCAATGTTGAGCATGATTGTGAGGTGTATATATAATGTATCAATAAAGATTCAAATAGGAAAAAAAATGAGAATGTATAGAAAAGTATCACTGTCCAAATAAGGAGATGTACTGGAAGGTAGGGAGAGGTTCCTTCCTTGGGTCATGTATAGCATAGCTTTCAAACAGCATGTTCAGGCTTATGATTTTGTGTATAGCTGTTTCAGAAAAAAAAAATGTTCTTAAAGAATGACACTGTTGTTTTTTTTTTTAACTTGAGGACTAATGGGAATTTCTCCCTTTAAGACATTTTATTGTGTGTAGTGAAAGAGCAGGTTCTGAAGAGCTCTGACAGCTTTTTCAGCACAAGATCCAGCATTGTCAGCCATTGATGCAAAGACCTGAATCTGCTTTGACACCCAGAACAGGCTTCTGGCGATGTTATGTGCTTCTTTTATATGTCTGGATAAGTCACGTGGCTTAGAAACCACATCATATATTATGCCTAAGTCATAGACAAATATTGCTCAGGTAAGGGTCTTTCTTCATCCACTGTACTTTGCTCAGAGTTTTGAAACTATGGATATGTGCCTTGATTATATCAGTAAAGGTTTCTTTGTGGTTTGATATGCATTTAGAATAGCTTTTATAGGACTTTGATTACCTGAAAGAATTCAGCATCACTACCAATTTCAAGCAGATATATATGTGTATATATGTATATCTATATTTTACTAGCAAAATGGCAGTGTAAACTATTTATGAAAACAAAGTACCTGTGAAAAGAAACAACTCACAATTATAAAGTTTAGTTGGATTACGGGTAATGTTCGCTTCTCTCAGAAAGCAACCATATCTTTCTTTCTGTAACCTGAGCATTTGTTAGGTTACATGACAAAAAGGAATTGAGGAAGGGCCGGGCGTGGTGGCTCACGCCTGTCACCCCAGCACTCAGGAGGCAGAGACAGGAGGATTGCTGAGTTCACCACGGCTTGCCTGGGCTACATAGTGAGCTCAGGGCCAGCCTGAACTACAAAGCGAGACCCTGTCTCAAAAAAAAAAAAAAAAAAAAAAAAAACAGAAG
>PVIC010004831.1:23924-55276 GCA_004025085.1 Thryonomys swinderianus | reverse complement strand
GTTACTAATGCTATTTGTTTGATTCTTTGCCAGATGACAGGACAATGTCTGTTTCAGGTCTCTTTCTTTCTATTGTCTGGGGCCCTTTGGATATGGCACCTACCTGGGGGGGTCCTCCTTGAATCTGTAATGACCCTTCAGAGTTCTCAGTTCTAACACATCATGGGAGGTATTTGAGCAGAACAATCACATCATCTTTTTGACCATAATACAATCAGTGCCAATATTAGCATTAAACACAGTATATAAAATGACAAGTTTTGTTAATTTCTATTCTGAAAACTTTGAGCTCATGAGTTATCTCTATGTCCATATGCCAAAATTTAGAATTAATCATCAATGTGTCTACAACATGTAGATCATAAATGTATCCCTAGAACTCTTTTGGGATAGGAGGTCACTGGGGAATCAGGGAGGTAGGGGGACAGGAGGAGAGTGAAATAGATTTAGCAGGTTTATGAAGATCACCTATACCCTAGAACTTCATATATGCCAGTGGGTAATAGAGGATAAAAGGCCTTATATAAACAGTACCAACTGTCTGCTGTAAGACCATTAGAGATTTTACACACCTTTTATAATAGTACAGGAGAAGAAATAAGGCAGCCTAAGAGTCTTTTACTTCTGGGTATTGCTTGTGACGGGATGATAGGAGAGCGTGTGGGGACAAGAGGTAAATAGAGGGATCTAGGAGTAGATGGCAAAATAGAAGCTAGATTCCCTTTTTTTTTTTTTTTTTTAATGTTGCCTGGTCTCTCAGCACTGCTCCAGTGTGGAGGGATGCAGGAAATGGCTCCAGGTTCTCTTGGGCCTGGGTCCTCACAACGCAGCTCCAGGATGGGGTTGGGGCCGGCCGACGGGCCTCAATCCTCCACGGTGTGGACAGCACCCGGGGTCTGTACCCGAGCCCTCACTGCGCGGCTCTGGGGGTAGCGGGGTCAGTGGGCAGGCCTCAGTCCTCTCTGCTGCGGGAAACGGAATCACTTTCAGGAGTTTTAAGAAGTAGTTTTGTTAATTTCATTCATCCTTGCTTCATTAGCATTTCCTTGCAACTTATTAGTAGGTACTTTAAGATGAAGTATGAAAATATTATAAGAAAAAATAAACTAAGTAAAACATACCTCTTATGGGTTATAGTTCTATGTTATTTTAAATGTTTCTGTTATAAAAAATATTTTATTAAGCCGGGTGTGGTGACTCACGCCTGTAATCCCAGCACTCGGGAGGCAGAGACAGGAGGATTGCTGAGTTCGAGGCTTGCCTGGGCTACATAGTGAGCTCAGAGCCAGCCTGAACCACAAAGTGAGACCCTGTCTCAAAAAAAAATTATTAAGAAAATTTTCTTAAAAATTAGTAAGACTTGCCGGGCATGGTGGCTCACACCTGTAATCCCGGCACTCGGGAGCCAGAGACAGGAGGATTGCTGAGTTCGAGGCTTGCCTGGGCTACATAGTGAGCTCAGGGCCAGCCTGAACTATAAAGCGAGACCCTTTCTCAAAAAAAAAAAATAATAAGACTTTCATTTTCAACAATGTAGCCATAAAATGTGGTTCATAATATTTAAATTTACTGGATAAATTAAATAGAGTTACTTCCAAATATAGATTTAAATTGAAAGTAAGAACCAGCAAAAGACCCTTGAATAAGACTAACTGTAAATAATGAAATTGTCCAGCTGAAAATATAGGGTAAATATATGAATTCTTATAAGGAATAAAGGAATTAAAACTGAGTAAAAATAAATGATCATCATAAATAACCAAATATACTTAATAAAAGTAAGACAGTCTCTCAATACATGATCACCATTTTAAATTAGAAAATTTTCTAAGTTCTTTTCTTTTTTTAATTGAATTTTTATTAGTACATTTTATATACATCTTATGGTCACACTCAATATTGAGAATTTGTAGCATGGTATGACACAAGTTATTCTCATTTTTACCCTTTTCTCTACCCATGCTACAAACCTCAATCCCCTATATACATATGCTTTCTTTCCTTTTTTTAACATCACATTTTATCTTTACCCTCATTACTTACCCCTATCCCCTTTTCCCTTTGAATATTTTCTATTTCACAATATCATACATTCTAGAACTCATTTACATCTGCAGATTCTTATACCAGAGCTTTTTATAAAGTGGAATGTTATTCCACATAAATAATGAAAAATTTGCATCATTTATATAAAACAGAAATACCTTGAGGACATACTCATAAGTGAAATAAATAGGTCACAGGTGTGTGAATACCCTAACTTTTTCTTTTCCCTTTTTTGAGAAAGAGCCTTAATATATAGTTCAGGCTGGTCTCAAACTCACAGTGACTCTCCTGCCTTAGCCTCCTGAATGCTAGGATTACAGACATGTATCTGTAATGCAGGTCTGTCAAATTAAAAATTCAGTAGATGGACTAAACAGTGTATGAGACAAAGCAGAAGAAATTCTTGGTGGAACCGAAGAAGTGAGCCAGTGTAAACTCAAGGCAATAAAGAAAGAAAAGCCAGAAAAGGAAGGTAAACTTTCAGGTATGGTAGAATAAAAATAAGCATATGTCCTATAAAAATCTAGGCAGAAAAAAGAAATACAGGAAACAGGAGGTGGGTACAGGAAGAGATATGAAAATGAAGCAGATAGTCAAATAACATCGAAGTCACAAATTCAACAAAATAAAACATACTTAAAAGTATAGTAATCCAAAAGCAGACCACTAATGACAAAAAAGCAGCTCTTAAAATACCGAGAGAAAAGATATACCACTGACCAAAGACCTGCTGTAAGACTGACAGTGACCTCACAACAGATGTAATAAATCATGAGTGGCTGTGAATATCTCCATGATGATAATTGGAAGTAGCATCCAAAGCTTAGCAAAGATACTCTGAAGAAAACAAAATCTGAAGGAAAATTCTAGTAATTTATCATTGATAGAATTATGACTTTTTTTAAAAGAGAGAAAAAAATAACAGAGACAAGGTTCAAGATAGAATAAAAATGAGGAAATAGACAATTTGGGATAAGAATAAACAATAATTGTGTAAGATATAGGACTGACATATGTTTATCCTCTGGAAAAAAGCACTATTTAAAATGTCAAGCTAACATCATCATTATGAGTACTAAAATAATATAAATATCACCCACAATAAATATTTTAACAAATTTAAATATTAACACATATTGACAAAGTTTGGAGTATTTCATGAATAATCGGTTGATTCTGTGCTATAAAACTAATGAAATATATTACATTCATGGAGAAAAATTATTGGATAAATTTTAATACCTATCAATTATTAAATAAAAAACAACAACAGGCTAAGGTGGTGGCCCATGAGTATAATCCCAAAATTCAGGAGTAAGAGGCTGAGGCCAGAGGATTAATGTGAGTTTAAGGCCACCCTGCCTACATAGGGAGACCTTACCTCAAAAAAACAAAAAGTCTTAGTAAATACAAAGAGAAATGAAATTGTATGATTAATGAGTACATAGGCCATCCTGCAGCCTTGTCATATTCCAAGAAGAAGTACAGCCTATTGACTCATACTGTCAGGACATAGGTAACTTTCAGCTATGGCTACATCTGTTTTACATGGACCTTGAGCACCCAAACAAGTTAGAGAAATAATTGACACATGTCTAAAGAAAGATGTGGTTCCTATGGCTAGCTATATCATTATTGTAAAATAGAAATATAATATGAATCACATATATATATATAAAACTTTGTTTTCTAATAACTACATTTACATAAAATACATGTTAATGCATTTTAAGAATATCTTTCTATTATTCAGAAACAGACAAAAATGACATAGACACAGATTCAGTCCTCTGGGGAAATTCTCCATATATTAGAATTCCTATTGTTCTTCAATAGAAATAGGAGAAGTGTATTATAAATAATGCTGAAAAATATAGTTATCTATATAGGAAAATAAAGTTATATTTTTATTTTATACAATGGGAAAAATTAAATTCTATGTACTTCAACAACATAAGACATAAATAGAGAACTTTCCAAAATATAAAATATATTATATGAAAGTTGCTATAACTTTAATTTGTTTTCTCCAAAACTCACATATTGAAAACTCATCACCCAAGGAGATGGCATTACCCCTCTGTCCTTTCTCTGTGGAGAACCTGGGCCCTGTAACTCTTTTTCACCACCAAAATTAACCAAATCAAACTTGACCTTGGCTTCCCAGTCTCCACAATTGAAAAATAATTTTTTATTGCTTATGAGGTACTGTTTATGATATTTTGTTTTAGTCTGCCCATCCTGGACATCCCGGACAGACTAAAACAAAAATGTCTTCATAATCATTTACAAAAAACACATATTTTGAAACCAGACAAAAATAAAGCAACAGCTTTTAGGGAAAAGATCATTTCCATTACGTGAACACATCCCCTTGTGTAGAAAGGTACCCAGAAGTGAGCTAAGAAAGACATGTTTTTAGAAAATATTACTCAACTGTAACTGAAAAATTTTATCTGGAGGTTAAAAGAGGTGTCTGTGAATCACAAAGAAAAGTATAAACAACCCAGCTGAGAAAAGGAGGAATACATTTTAGTCATATCACAGAAGAAAATCTGATTTTAAAAATTATGTTTCGTTCAACATCTTTAGTAAGCAGAGAAACACAATTTAAAACCACGAAGGGACAGGGCTTTGTGTTCATGTTGACACACTCTCCAGCCCTTCTTTTTCCTTACTCTTCAGAAATAACCTGCCATGTTCACCTTGTTAAATGACATCAGGCTCTCTGCTGAAATCATTCGAGTAGTGGGCCAAATTGGGTGGAAGAGAAGCTTCTATGATCAGCTTCATACTTGGTGACATGGGTTGTCTATTTAAACAGGGATTTTAAAGTAATTTCACTTAAGTATTAATAATTTCACTCTAAGGAGTGTTTGCACACACAAAACATTATTTCCGGTCACCTGAGAATTTTGGTATTGAGTTTGCTTCTGTAGTCACTATCCAAATGAGTCTTGTCAAGCCAAGAAGTCTTATTGATATAAAATAAATACACTATGACGTTCAGAGAACTGGCATGAAAAAGAAAAGTGTTTCTTTGATAAGTTTTGTATCGTATGTTGAAATAATAACACTGTGGCCCTAGAGAAGGAGGCAAAATAGGCAGGAGGCCTTGGCTTCATTCGACAAGAATAACTGGACAGAAATTCCTAGATTTTTTCCTTAGAACTTCTCCTGGTCTCCTCCCCTTTGGAATACTTTACCTCTAGGTGTGTCCAAGATGCGCTCCTGTGGTTTACCATGGAAAGAGATCAATTACAAAGTTGTAATTCAAGCAGTGTCTAGAGATGCTTTATTTAACCCAGAATTAAACAAGTTTTATATTTTCATTGCAGACTTAAAATCTCAGTCTGGATGCAAATGGGATTATTTTATAGAGTAGGAAATGTCCTATGATCGGAAACTGTTTTCTTTTTTCCAAATTCTGTGACTTGTTTTACCCTGTTTTGTTCTTTTAAAATTTTACAGCGATGAATGGACATGTCTACTAAATCTGGTGCAGTAACACCGAGAAATACGGAAAGACAGGCAAGCCCCTTTGGTGAGAGACACTGTTGGCTTCCTATCTGCTCATGCGAGGGTCGTCCCTTCATTGAGACAGATGCCGTGAGAGCTGGCCATGCTCAAAAGGGCTGCAGATCTCAGCTCCTCCCCTCCAAGGTCAAGAGTACCCAGTTCTTCTCCTCTCCCTTGCCACACTCCCCTCTCCACCCTGTTCCCCAGATCTTCTTCCAGGCTCCAAGAAAATTTAACTCCCTACTTCATACCTTCTCTCCTTTATTTTGCTTTTTAAATTATTTATAGTTTGGGTTTTGTTCTGCTTTCTTTACTCTCCATTCCCTTCCCGTTTGTCAAACAGGACACAAGGTACCTCTCAACCCTTGTAGATCTGGGCATACAACATGAATGGCGTAGAAACTGTTGCAATGATTCTTGCAACCATGAATGTGGGTCTAGAGGTGTTCTTGCTCCAGGCATGGGGCCAGTCCATACATTGATTGTCATTCCTTCTGTCCCAGCACAGAGAAGTCTGCTTCAGAGGGGGTTTTATTGCCAAGCACAGTGGAAGCCTTCTCATGGAACTTATGTCTGTCTGGGCTACTATTGAAATGTAAATGGAACTATACTAGTGTTTCCCAAATTGAGTAGCAAAGACTAGAAATGCCAATGAGATGCTAATAGGACTTGTGAAAAGAAAAAAAAAAATCCTCGAAGTTAGTTTGGGAAACACCATAGAGTTCTGGAGAATTATCATGCATATTAGCACATTTAAAAGTCTGTGAAGTCTTTTGGAGAAGAATTCTATTATTTTGTGTAGCCAGGACTTGCCAAATTTATTTGGTCACTGACCCTGCTTTTCTGCTGAGAACTTATTAGCATTTTTTAGAACACCAGGTTTCTGTTTATTTCAGCTTGGGAGACAAGGAAATATGGCTTTCTCATGGTTCTCTTCCTAATCGCCTACTAAGACAGTCAAAAGGAGGCTTGTTTTTGCTGTTGTGTTTTAGTTACTGTCTTGTGATTCAGCACCATGCAATAATACTGTTTTGCAGTGAGACTCAAACTTCAAACGTATTGCTAAAACTCTGGGATCTTCCTGGAACTACATGACTTGGAATAGCTACTAAACTAGCCATTGCTTTCTCTCCTTCTTCTTTTTTTTTTTAGTTGATTTTTTTGGTACATATTATACATACGTTATTATCACATTCAACATTGAGAATTTGTACCTATGCATGACACATCTTGATTCTCTGGCCTGAGAGAATTGTGCCTTGGATATCAGATCAGCTAGTTCTCAGCCCCATGACTCCAGGCATTGGCATGTCCATCTTCTTGGTCCATTTTTATCTGTGTGGACTGATACTGATTCTTTTTCCTACACAGTACCAAGTCAGACTTCACTGAACAAACACCAAGGCTGGGTGAAGTTTGCCTTTGGCACGTTTGTCTGGATATTGAAGGAAGTCTAGGGAGTCTGTGGCCTTGCCTCTATGAGTTTCCATTTTAAACTTCTCCTTAATTTAGAGATAAATGAGGTCCAGTGAGATTTGGATGTTGCACCAAATATCAGTAACAAGATTTATTGGAAGGCTGAAATTCATGTCAACCAACTCTGAGGTTTGTGTCAAGAACATTTTGGCAGGTACAATGGAAAAATGTGTCTAAGATCAGAGATGAACAGAACTATTGCCTATTCCTATTCTAGACTAATTTATTCCCTGAAAATCAGGTTCACTCAAATCTTGGAAACACTAATTGCACAAATCCTGAAGCTGCTGCACAGAATTTCAGGGGATATATGGATGGTGGTATTATAGGTAGGGATGAGTATATGTTTTTCAGGTGAGCTCTAAAAATGTATAAATCATAGATAAACAAGATCAGAGCAGTTTACTCCAATTTACTCCAATGCTTGGAGTAAATGCGTAATTATCTGAAAAGCAGGCCTTTGGTAACTTGGAAAGAATTTAGTTAAAGTTGAAGTCTTGCTGGGCATGGTGGCTCACGCCTGTAATCCCAGCACTCAGGAGGCAGAGACAGGAGGATTGCTGAGTTTGAGGCTTGCGTGGGCTACATAGTGAGCTCAGGGCCAGCCTGAACTACAAAGCGAGACCCTGTCTCAAAAAAAAAAAAAAAGTTATAGAAGTCTACCCAGGTCTCCTGATGCTGTCTCTTTATTCCTTATGACCTGCCCATCCAGAGTGTAGAGGCAAAGTTCACTCACTGCCCCATTGTGGAGAGCAAGATTACTTAAAGGCAGAAAAAAAAAGGAATCATGAACATCGTGCCTGCGAGAGACTGAGAAGCAAGATAACAGTTGCAGTTCAGAAATTCAGTGAATGTAAGAGTCAGAGAATTTAAACCTGCCGAGCATATCCTTCCTTCCATACTAGATGTCACAGTACTATAATATCTGTAATATGATTTATTGACTCCTTTCTTCAAGATATTCTCATAATCCAGATTAAAGGACTGATGCCAGTCAAGGCAGTAGTTTCAGGATTTTATGGTCTTCCTGGAAACCTGAGTCTATTTTGGTTGTGGAGCATTAGCCATATCACATTCGCCCTAGTAAATGATGACTTAGTTAATTATGGAAAACAACCCAATCAGTCAATTTCAAACACTGTCGTTGGTCCTTGTCTTGCTCAGGGCACAAGAGATACCTTTGAAGCTTCTGGTGTACCTTCACTGGATGTTGTCTTTCATCCTACCTGGTGGGAGGACACCTGTCTAAGAGGAGATTGTGCTCTGGCAATGACCAAAAGCCTGGGACTCTTGTGGCCCATGATGCTGGGACTGCCCCCCCCCAGGCTTTGCTTAAATATTAATGGAGACAGAAACTCCTACAGGGATGCAGCTGCTATGAGCTAGGGAAATGACCGAACCTGGCAGAATATTTTGAAGATTACTTTTCCCTGTAGATATCTGACACTTGCCTGCATAGGGAAAGAGTCTCTTCTTTCAAAATGAGTTTCAAAAGGCACTCACCAGATTGCCAGAAAACAATAAACAACGGAATGCTAAGATAAGCATGTATGGTAAATATTGTTGATTGTAGGGTATGCATGGAAGGTATAAAACAGTAGAAAAAGATAGTGAATAAAGTCCTTACCATGCAGGGCTTTGCTTTATATTAGCTGGATCTTTTAATCCTTAACTGTGGTTTAGGAGATTATAAATGTAAAAAGCTGAATTTAGAGCACAGTGAGATATGCACTTTGGGAAAACTTTGCCTTGATGTTTTATGTTTCTATTCTTTCTTAAAAAAAAAAACAGTGTTGTTAAAAAAAATCATTTTTCTTGTGTATTCAGTGTCAATGCTGCCTCATGGTATTTTTGAAAAGGTACCCAAATGTTTAGACTTTACCTTTTTTAAGGTACTTTCCACATTTCATTATCTGGCCCATAGTACCTGGTTGATAAATATTTTTTGAAGTGATTGTGTTTATGCGGAGTCAATGTGATCTATGTATTTTGTAACTTTTCATCAACTTTAGCCACTTTTATTTTATTCTTTGTTTTCAATGAAATTGTTGTTCAGAAAATTTTGTCATTTCAAGTTGCAAAATGATGACTATATAATACCATCACTAATTTTCACTAGCTATGATCTTTTTCCATAAGGAAAATTTTTCATCCATAAAATAATTTTATCATGAAATGAGGTAACTAGATTAAATACTGAAATATTAAATAGTTTGTTTCCTCCCTATTATAACTTCCCTTGATTAGTGAGTCAGTGGCCTAACACTTTGAAATAGGTGATATTTGTGATATCCAGACTATCTGACCTTGCACACTTAGATTTGAAGTCTATTTGGCTCTTTTTGTTCTTTGACAAGATGCCATAGATCATTCATTGTTTGCTTTTGAAAGACTGAGATTTAGCTTATCTTTTATTTTCCCCAGACAAGAATCAGACATTTCCTCCAATGCCCTTGGTTCCTTCAGTAAGTGTTATTTTTGAGACAATAATCTGAGGACAAAGCCTGCTTGTCAGATGACCACTCCTTTCAGGGCACATTTTGATGACAAAAAATTCATGAGTTCATGCTCAGTCTTCCAGTTCATTTCTGAGATTCTTACTGCTTTGATTTTATATGTCCATTTATTTTCTATGACCCTATGCATCTTTGTTTATATTTTTAGAGCAATATCAATACAATAATCATTTCAAAACAACATTGATATTCTTGCAAAATTAAGACTACTGAATGTATCATAAGATTTATAGACACTGTATTCCTTTATTTCTAAACAGATGAATGCAAATTTTATAAGAATAAAGACATTTTTATCAGAATATAACATATAATTTTCAAAATTTTAAACTTGCTATGCTTCCACTTTTGGGTTCTTATTAAAATTTCAATAATATTCTCTGAGCAATTGCTCTTAATTTGGCTTTGGGAGAAAATGTTCAAATGGAAAAGCAAAAGGGAGTAGGGGAAAATAAGGACAAGAAAAAATTTGATATTAAGCAAAAATGGAAACAAAGCTTATGTACACAGGGGTTTGTGGGATGGTAGTATGGGGAGGGGGAAAGGAAAAACAAGAATAAAGATGTGTCATGTATAGGTACAAAGTTTTAATGTTGAATGTGATCATAATGTATATATAAAATGTACCAATAAACAAAAAAAGAAGCAGTTGAGAAAGTTCAACTTACACTTTTGTTAAAAACAACAAAAATTTAACAGCAAGAGGAAAGCTCCATTATTAAATGTTATATATAAGAAAATTATACTAACATTATCCTTAATGGCAAAACATTCAATACTTCCAGAAGTCATCTGGAAAAAATTGCATGATGAGGCTACTCACTAGCAAAACACAAAAGAAAAATAAAACAGTTGTTCATAAGCAGAAGATTGTATAATAAAAAATAGAAAACAATGGTGTACTCTGAGTACACATTAATTCTAAGATCTGAAATCTGCAATTACAAAGAATCTAAAATTGTTTGAATACTTATGATATAGGGGGATAGATATAACACCCAATGCTGCTAGATGAGTTCAAATTCTCTAAAATCAAAGAATGAATTCTAGGAAAAACAGAGAGATAGCTTCTGTGTAAGAGGGAATGAATGAAGACCTGAAAATGGGTTTTCTGTCTACCCTGCTTCTCAAAGGTGTTTAATGGGAGAAAGTCACCAAGCAAAGTGCATTCAAGTGCATTGCATTCTAGTTAATTGCAATTCACTACAATTAACTAGTAAGAGTATGAGTACAGGGCCTGGGATTTAGCTCAGTGTTTCCAGAGTCAGCCTTGCAAGCACAAAGTCCCAAGTCTGATGCCTGGTAACCACATACCACAGTGCTGAGTATGGTGACTGATGCCCACCAGACACTTGTAATTGCAACACTTGGGAGGCAGAGGCAGGAGGATTGTTGAGTTTGAAGCTTGCCTTGGCTACATAGTGAGCTTAGGGCCAGCCTGAACTACAAAGCGATCCTGTCTCAAAAAAAATAAATAAATAAAAAGAGTGTGAATACAGTTGCTTTGGTAATATTGGTCCAATAAGAAATCATAAAGTGGCCATAAGGTGGAACAAATTATGATCAGCCAATAAGATTACAACAAGTATAGTCACTTAGGCAATATTGATTAAATGGGGGTTCCCTTGGGGAAAAAAGTCACATTGCAAGTGTAGAAGGAACAAACCAGGATTTCAGATCAGGAATGGAGGAATGGGTCAGGGGTCTTTCCTGGAAGCTATGGGTTTAGATCTTGGTCCCCCACCCTAGTGATTGATACTCATTTAGAACATCAGTCACTGCTACTCATCCCTGTGGAAAGCATGAAGGTGTAGTAGTTTTTCTTCTTTTACAATTCTGGCCTCCAACGTATCTTGATTGTTCTACATGTTAGTTCCTTGATTATCCAGTAAAACTGCTTACAAGATATCTAATTAACTTACCTATCTATAATATTTACATCACTTGTGGGAAATATCCCACTTGACCTTGTGGAATTGACTACAATATATAGCACACTGAAGTTTGTAGAAAATATGCACATTGTATTCAGGAACATTTAAATTCTAAACCCAGAATATCCCTTTTTTATATGCAAACATTCCTACTACATAAGCCCTTTGTTCCTTCAAAAAGGTCTCAAAGTCTAAAACACTTCTGGTCCTAAACATTTTTTTTTTTTGTTCAGAGATACTCTACCAGTCCAAAAATATAGCAAGACAGAACCTTATATCCTAATAAAAAGTAGGTGCTCTGACATTTTTGGTGTAGATCCCTGAGATTGGCATGTGATACGAATGTATAGGTAAATTTGCAGAATATACTTTTAGGTACTTATTGCTATCACTATTTTATCAATATTGTTTCCCGTGTCAGTTCCAAGTCAATATAGACTTTGGAAATATTTTCAATGGAATTGACATCAGGAGAATGTGGATTTTTTTGGCTAGATTATCATGTATACAGTTTATCCCAAATAGTTTTGATATTATCAATGGAGACATCACAGTTTCATGCTTTATATTTCAGTCTGTGGTTTATTTTGTTTTAATTTTGTGAATGTTATGTGGAAAAAATGCAGTTCATTGTAAAAGACTCATTTATTATAGCATTTTTTACTGAAAGATTTTCTTTTTTGTATTTAATTTGCCTTGATACTTTGGCACTTGTGAAAGAAACAAGTAAGACAATCTTAATAATGTTGAATAAGAGAGTTTTTAAGTAGGGGTATAAAAAAGCACCAACTATCAAATAAAAACTAATTAACAAACAGAATTAAAATTTTGCTTTTCAAAAGACATTTTTATAGAAATGAAAGTGTAAGCTGCAGAGGAAAAAGTATAGATTATATCTCTGACAGATGATTTGTATCTGGATTTATAGAGAACTCATAACTCAATATACAAAGACTGCCTTTATGTGATAGAAAGGATATAAGATGGCACATGGGCTCTCCCACTCCGAGGTACATAGGCTGTGCAGAACTCCCCTCTGTGAAGATGTGCAGGGCTTGGCAGTGTGATAGAATTCATCCCCAGGATTAGTTTGCTAATCTATTAACTTTTGAGTTACTCCCAAGAAGAGATTATGCTGGGTGAGCGGGCAGTTCCTAGGCCTGGAGGAAGCAGACAGCAGTGTGGTGAATGACTGTGGAGCAGATCACGTGGCCCACATTGGAAGCCAGTCTAGAGAAGTACAGAGTAATCGCTGCTTTCTAGCCTGCGGGATATGGAAACTTTGGCAGCATAACCACAGTGGATTGCATTCTGTTGACCACAACATGATGTGCTCAGCTGAGGCTCTGCACTCCATATGTGACTCCAGGACTGCAGAGACTTCAATTTTAGCCTGGAGATAACCTGGGAAGAGGGTACAGCTAACCCATACTCAGATGCTGAGCCATGAAAACTAGGCTGTGACAAATGGATGAGGGTTTAAGTTATTAAATTTATGATGCCTTGTTTTGCAGAAGAAATACTATTACAGAGCTTGGTTTTAAAACATATACAACTCTCTTTTGAAAGTGGCCTAGATTTAGTAATTCACTTCCAAAACATAGAGTAAGGCTAAGGGACAAATAGAATAATTGTAGATGAGTAAACAGTATTAACAATATCAAAAGTCCAAGGTTGGGCTGGAGGATTAGCTCAGTGGTTCCGGCACCTGCCTCGCAAGCGCAAGGCCCTGAGTTCGATCCCCGGTAACCACATACAATGCTGGGCGTGGAGACTCACGCCCACCAGCCATCAATGCCACATACCACAGTGCCGGGCGTGGTGGCTCACGCCTGTCATCCCAGCACTCGGGAGGCAGAGACAGGAGGATTGCTGAGTTCGCGGCGGCTTGCCTGGGCTACATAGTGAGCTCAGGTCCAGCCTGAACTACAAAGCAAGACCCTGTCTCAAAAAAAAAAAAAAAGTCCAAGGTTAACATCATTGTCGAAAACTGATGGTGGCATCATGTATGATAGGTTATTAGTAGAAAAGCGCATGTGTGGAAGTGATGGTGAACCCATAGCACTCTCGCCACAGTGGACTATTTGTATCACTGAATGTTCTAAAAGATTCACTCTCACTGATCTATGATCCTCATCCTTAAAACACATGACTTTAGTTATGATGGAAATAATTGATAGACTTAAGTTGATGGATATTACACAAAATGGGAGTGTGAACACCTGGAGATTGTCCAGGTCATGAAAGTTATAAAGGACTGAAAAATAATATGTATCAGAAAAAGCTGTACACAATGTGGAACCCTGGGTTTGATACAGAGGCAGAAAAAAGAACAACAGTGGGAAACTTCAAAAAATTCAAATGAGGTACCCAGTTCTGTTACTAACAATGTGTCAAAAATTGATTTTTAGTGTTGAAAAGTAGTGTGACCTGTTAACATTAGAAGAATCTAGGTGGACATTATATGAAAATTTTCCACATTATCTTTCCAAGTTTTCTGGTGGCTAAAATTGCTCAAAAATCAAAGGTTTATTAAAGAAAGACAAGATAATAATTCATTAAAATGTGTAGGTCCCTCAAGACTTGTTTCAATAGTACTCAGGAAATTGAAGGAAAGGGTTTAAGGTGAGTCAGGAAGGAGAGTTAGAGTTAAACCCAAAGAGTAACTATTGAAATTTAAAGTGATGTGATAATTAACTTGGCATGCATTATATTATAAAATTTTACTATTTCCAAGATTATTCACTGTGATATTAAGAAGAAGTTTTCTGTACTCCTTAACATTTACATGTAGTCATACCTCTGTATCTGACTGCTGATTCCAGGATCCATCTGGAGTTGTATGTGATAGATGTTTTTCAAAAGAATTACCTTTATTTGGAAAAAAAATCCATCAGGTTAGACAATTATAAGGGCAAAAAATTGAATAAACACTTCTAAAAGAACCTATACTAGGTAACATATCAGCAGATGAAAATGTTCCAAATATCACTAATCTTTAAATAAATGGAAATTCGAATAATGAGATGTCAATGTACAGTCATCAGAAGGGCTTAAAGTAAATATTTGAGCAAATCAAGTGTTGGCATAGACATAGAATAGCTGGTTAGTACTTTCACCTATTGTTTTTGGGAATAAAAAAGATTTAGTCACTTTGGGCAACAATTTAGTTCTTAAAAAAACCATATGCTTATATAATTAAACAATTTTTTACTCAAAAGAACTGAAATCATAAATCCACACAGAGACTTGTACAACAATATTCATAATGTATCCATCTATAGAGAAAAAAACACCAAAACAACTCTAATTTTCATGAACAGGTGAACAGATAGTTTTGGTATATGCACAAAATGAAATAAATATTCAATTAAGTAAGAATGAACTGTTGATGCATGTTTGTACTAAAATAAAGCTCACGTAACCACAAGAAATGAAAAAAATCAAAACCACATAACAGTTACATTTTTTAGCTGGGTGTGGTGGCTCATGCCTGTAATTCCAGCACTTGGGAGGCAGAGACAGGAGGATTGCTGAGTTTGAGGCTTGCCTGGGCTACATAGTGAGCTCAGGGCCAGCCTGAACTACAATGCAAGATCCTGTCTCAAAAAAAAAAAGTTACATTTTTTTATCATTTCACCTAAACCTAATGAAAGTTCATCTGTGATGACAGGAAGTAGGTCAGTGGTTATTTGAACATAGGGGAGCAAAACACTGGAAGAAATTAAAGGAACTAGCAAAAATTTTGACTTAATTTGATGGTTTTACAAGTATATGCATGTGGTAGATGTGTATGTCAAACTCATGAAATTGTTCAATTATATTTGTGTTATTTTTTGTTTAGGCCTCATGTTTCAACAAATTGATAGAAAGAAAAATCAAAAAGTTTAAGACCTAGTTTAAAACCTATCAGTCTACTTTATACTACGTACCACAATTGTTGAATGCAGATCAGCTTGAAACTGAACTGAACAACATTTAGACACTATTGATTTGGCTTATAAATTCTGCTACTATGTATCTAAAATGTACTAATAAACTCAATAAAGGAGGAAAAAAGAAAAAAATATGCCTAGGTGTGAAGGCCTATGTGTGAATTGGTAACTGACCTCTCAACTGGTGTTCAGATTCTGTTATACCAATGATCATGATTGAGATTTCAATGTTCTAGGAGGCTGTGGTTTCTCTACAGCAAGGAAACACTGAAGAGGGAGAATTATGACTCTGTTAGCTAAGATAATGCAAATGACCTATCAGCTACGTTCTGCAAGATAGCACAGGTGTCTTGTTAACCATGACCTATCTTTCACAAGAATACACAGTTACTCCCCTTTTACAGCCTGGCACATTAAGTGCATTAGTTCTCCTTTTCTCTTCATCTACCTTCCTCCTCCTTGCTACACTGTATAATCATAAGTACTGACTAATTCAGAGTCAGTGGTATTAGCCATGACAGAGCTAAGATCAGGTGGTCTTTAGTCAGGAAAGTGCTAAAGATCAATTCTAAGCTCCCTGATGTAATGAACTATTGTTCCTTAATCTTTATTTCTTTTCCTTTGTATACTGTTCTTTCATCCCTTGTTGTCCTCTCATCACAGGTGATTTGTAAGCCTCTGAACATGCCAATTGGTCAGTTATCAACTACAAGAGTTGAATGCAGCTAAATGGGAACTCTTTTCAGAGAACTGAATCTTTGTAGGTGAGAAAAGAATAAAACAAAATTTTATAATTATTGCTTTACATACATAATAAAATTATTTTAAATGTTAATGACATATATATGTGTATATGCATGCTTAAAACATTTTTTTATTTTTAAAAACTCCTTAAATTATAGTATTCTGTGGTAAGAGTTCCATCTCTGCAGCCCATTTTCTCTACTCACAAGTGAGAACCCGCCAGTCAACAAAGTAATAAGTTTTTCAGACACTACTATTATTAACAAATTAACATGACCAATATTTAGGGAGTTCAGAAAGGTGGACTGAGAAACCTAGTGTGGGAATTCTTATCTCAAATGTCTTTTATAATTTGAATAAGAGAATAGATTCAAATCTTATGAAATGTTAATCTAACATTTTCTCTTCCTACTCACCAACATCAAAGTTATTAATGTGTTCATGAATAAGGAAGTAGATACTGCAATTGTAGTTCACTGTTTAAACTGAAAGGAGGATAAGACATCAAACAACAGGATGATGAACAGAAAAATCAGCAGAGAATATGATAATTATGAATGATCTAACAAGGTAAAATAGAAAGAACACAGATATGAATAAATCAGGTAAATTCACGGAAGAGATTCTACATATTTGAATCTTAAATCTAAATTATGATTCCTTTTATTAGATTAGCTAGGATTCAAGCAAAAGGAAAAAATAATGGGGAAAAATGAGAATTAACTCTTGTCATATACTGCACAAAACCCCAATGTTGAATGTGATCGTGATGTTTTTATAAAATGTACCTATAAAGAATTCAATTTTTTAAAATAAAGATTTTGTCTAATAAGTGAAATGAGAAATATTAGTGAATGTGTTGGAAAAGGGGTTGATGAGCATGCAGGCTATCATGTATGTATTACATGCAGGCTACCCACATGTATTAACTACATCATTGTCTTTATAAATCTCATCCATGAACATAAACAGAAAGGGTATCTACCTATTTTATAGTTAAATATTTGATAGGAAATTTAGATGAGTTGGACAAATTTAAAGGGTCATTAAATATCAGAATCAAGGCTGAAATTTTAACATTTGATTATAAAATATATCACATTTATCAAATCTATTGTTGATGGGCATGTTAGTTATTTTCACTTTTTGTTATAATGTTTTGCTTCTTTGGACCATATGCCATAGAAGTGATATTGATGGTAATACAATAGGTGAATGCTGACTTTTTTTTTCTTTTCTTTTCTTTCCTTTTTTTTTAATTTTTTTTTTTTAAATTTTTTTTTTTTTGCAGTACTGGGGATTGAACTTGGTCCTTGTGCTTCCAGGGTGGGTGCCGTGCCACTTGAGCTAAATCCCCAGCCCAGAATATTAACTTTAGTAGATGATTACCAAGGAGTAAAAGTATTTGTATCTCTATCAATGGGGCATGAGAATCTCACTTGTTTCACATTGTAGAGTGGTTGGTATTTCTGTTGTTTTCTCTGTTTAAACGTTGTGTTCTTTCATTGAATCCAGTCCTATGATTTTAGTTTTCACTATTTTAATGATTAATAGAGTGGTGCTTATTGGCTATTCAATAATGTCTTTTAGGAAGCATGTCCTTAATATTTTGTACATTTTATTTTACTGGTTTGGCCAACATTCTTACTGTATATCAGTATGTATGTCTTCGGGGAATAAATTCTTTGCTGAACAAAAGTATTACAGATATCTTCTTGTATTCTGTGTCTTGCTACACTCCTTGGGATATCTCTTGTTGAGGAATGATTTTCAATTTTAATATAATCTCTGGTATTTTTTCTTTATGATTTGGAGATCTGTGGCCTATTTAAAAATATTTTACTTATTCTATAAGCATATCACTACTATTCTAGAAGGTTATTTTAGGAGCTTTACTGCTTTGCTTTTCACATTTTGGTGTACAGTCAGGCTGGGACTGATTACAGTGCATGATGTGAGGTAGGGATTAAAATTTATATTACACTCTAAAAGACTATGGAGCACCTTAATTAAAATAGCCACACTTTAGTGCCGGGCGTGGTGGCTCACGCCTGTCATCCCAGCACTCGGGAGGCAGAGACAGGAGGATTGCTGAGTTTGAGGCTTGCCTGGGCTACATAGTGAGCTCAGAGCCAGCCTGAACTACAAAGCGAGACCCTTTCTCAAAAAAACAAACAAACAAAAAAAAAATAGCCACACTTCACTTTAGTCTCTTCTTTATCGAATTTAAGAAAATGAGCTGTCTCTAGATTTTCTGTTATATTTGTTTATGCACCCATCATTATACCAATAAGATACTGTCTGAGTTATGTTTTTGATATCTGGTATAAAATACAATGTTTGTATCAGTTTATCAGATTTGGTTATGGGTTCAAATTTATCCTCTGTGTTCTTGATGCTTTTCATTTAGTGTGGACTTTTAAGTCAACAGGGAGAAACGTGATTTTTAGCTCTGTATAAGCTCTGGCAATTGCTCTTCTGTCTTCCACATTATTTTTCCCCCTCAAAAGTCTTTTTTGTCCAGCTCTGTGGTATGTCACCTTTAAATGTACAGACAAAGTTTTAGATAGCTTCTTTTACTTCCTGTTTTTGTTTTTGTTTTGTACCAGGGATTCACTGGAACAACTGAGCTAAATCTCCAGTTTCTTTCCTTCCTTTGTGAGCATTGTTTCACAAGTTTCAGAATCCTCAACCTTCTAAAATTCTCGTTTCTCCTCCAATCAGATTCCCAAATGCTATTATAAGTTCTTCTCTCTACACTGTATTTTGTAAGTCAAATATTGACCAAAATCTTAAGCAGGGTCCGGGCTTATCTTGCTTCCTTTGTCTAAAGGATTGGTCAGAGGTGCCTATTTTCTAAAATCTGAAAGCAAGTATTTCCATATTTTGCCCAATTTCCAGATTTTAACAATGAATTTTGGGCAAAATATGGAAATACTTTAACAATTTTTGGCATCTTATTACCTCCAGGCCAAGAGTCCTCTAAATGTACAATTTTGTGTTTTCAAAAACGTTTATATACTAACTTTTATTGATTAGGGTGCTCTTGAGAAATAGGATTGACTGAAAATTATGTATAATTATGCAAGGGGATTTATTAAATAGCCTTACAAGATAAGAAGGAGGAGAATCCACAATGGTTGTTTGTGTGTAGAGAGCTGGAGGATCCAGTGCCTGCTCAGCCCCAGGATAATGAAAGCCAAAGAGCTTGATGGATTGAGGCTGTTCCAACAGACCACAGCTGAGCCCTGGAAGCTAATAAAACTGGAGACCAGGAAGACCATGTCCAAAAATGATGGCAGCAAAAGGTACCCCACTCCAGGAGACCTGAGCTGTTCAAAATGGGCACATCTCCTTTTTACCATTTCTATTCCACCAGCACTGAAAGACTACATTGGTTGTTCCTATTCACAGGTAGGGTAGCTCTTTCCTTGTCTATTTACTGACAATACACGTTAAGTATTTACAAACACCCCCCAAATTGTGCTGCTAGATGTTTCTTATCCAGCCAAGTTCATGTATCACAATGTTTTCTATCCTTTTTGTATTAAAATTGCTCATTCATGTTCTTAGAGTTGAACTAATTGTGTTAGGAAAAAAAAAATCACTTGCTTTAGTGTCTTTAGTAAATTTGTACCAGAAAATAGTAGCCTGAATATGTAAATTGCAGATGTACACTGTCTGCATATTCTAAGCATATGCTAAGCCTCAGTGTAAATGAAGTCCCTTTTGCTGATTGTACCTTGACCACGGACTTGTGTATCAGTACTTTGTATCCTCTTATATGGACAACATCCTGATTCTAAAAAAAAAAAAAAAAAAGAAATGAAATCACATCCTTTAATGCAGAATAGTAAATCAGGTGGATTGCTTTGTAACCATGTAGCCTAGAAAATATTAGAAATAAAATCTAATATAAATACAACATAATTCTACAGTGTATAGCATATGTTAAACCATTCACTTCAATTTTGAATTTTCACTAAGTTATCAAAATTGGTTTTGTATTTTCCATGCATATAGCCAGTAAATCACTACATTTATAACCCATCAACAAGTCAAGTAAACTTTGAGATATTAGATCATGATATCAATAGATTACTCTTTCTCTTTATATACATAAATTTAAACTCAGTATTTTTTTTTGTTTGAGACAGGGTCTCGTTTTGTAGTTCAGGCCGGCCCTGAGCTCACTATGTAACCCAGGCAAGCCTCGAACTCAGCAATTCTCCTGCCTCTGTCTCGCGAGTGCTGGGATTACAGGCATGAGCCACCAAGCCCGGCTAAACTCAGTAGTTATTTATTTATTTATTTATTTATTTTTTTGAGACAGGGTCTCGTTTTGCAGTTCAGTCTGGCCCTGAGCTCACTATGCAGCCCAGGCAAGCCTCGAACTCAGCAATCCTCCTGTCTCTGCCTCCCAAGTGCTGGGATTACAGGCGTGAGCCACCACGCCTGGCTAAACTTAATATTTTTAATTGAATTCTTTATTGGTACATTGTATATACACATCATGATCAGATTCACTATTGAAAATTTGTACCAGTATATACTAAAACTCGGTAATGTTTATTGGTATTTTTCCAATGATTATACTAATTACACTTAGAGTCATAATTTTGAATGCATTATTAAAATATATTTTAAATTGTACAAACTCTAGAAAAATTTGTATGTGAATACTAATATAAAAAGTATTTTAAGAAGAAGTTATCTGGTGAAAACAAGATATACTAAAACTAAGGGACTTTTATATTGAGAGTTTTTTTAAATCGAATGAACAATTTTAAACACTAGAGTCTTATTTAAGATAAATTCAAAGTGTAAGTAATAATATGTATTGGGTTGGTATTGTTATTTTCCAAGAAAAGAATACTGGATTATTTATTGACTTAATCTTCTAGTTTTTGAGCTTTGGTCATTTGCTCTCCTTTATGCAGTATGAATATGCCTAAATACAATATTACAGAGATTATAATAAGGATTCAATCATATCACTATCAAAGTAAGGTAGTGAAACAATGTGAAATAAACACATTTTAACATCTCTATTATTTTTATGGTTACTTAAAAATTTTTGCTTGTCAGTATTAATAAATGATTTGACTAAATGATGTGCATCGTATGATATGACTCATGTTTAACACCTCTAAGAGCCCATATTTTCCACATATGTCTAAATAATATTTAACATAAACACTGAGTTTGATTCTTAATACATGTACTGTAGCAGAAGCCAATAGTACATGTGTGTAGTGTCTTGTGCATTTAGCATAGATGCTTAGAGCTCAGAAAGTGCACTGTGCAAACATTAATACAGACTGCCATTTGCCAAGGGAAATAGTTTTGTGAGCCTCATTAATTTAATTGGTCCCTGTCATCTAGTTAAAAAAGAGAAAAGAAGAACATTTTCTGACAAAAGCAAAGATGGTTAAAAGTCCTATTAGAATGTGCAACACTTCAGAAATTTTCAAGTTAAAAAGGAAATTGAATTCAGCATTTTGTAACACCTGCCTCTCCCTCAACCCTTCCAATCTCTTGTATGGTGAATCATAAAATGTATAACTGCAAAAGAGTCAGAACTGTAAAACATTGAGCTTACACTAATGAATGTCTTCCTTTTAATTGCACATAAATGTATTTTACTTCTTGAGAAATAACTTCATTTTGTATCAATTCCACTGTGAATGTGTTCTGAACATTTCTCTAAGCAACTAGCCTGAGACAGAATGAGATGCAATTGCTGTCTCTCTCTCTCTTTCTCTCTCACTTTTTCTCTCTGTCTCTCTCTCTCTCTCTCTCTGTCTCTCTCTCTCTTCCTCTCACAGCAGGATCTTTGACAAATTATGAACTCTCCTTCCCCACAGAATCTGAGGTATCTGAGGTATAGTCATTAGCACATTTCATTCCCACCTTCACATGAAAGGGTTAAGAAAACCCTAGTTACATCCTCTGCTTTTGACCCTGAAGAGTTATGCCACATGCCTTTGGGAAACAGTAATAGAATGACCTCCCACTGGATCTTATGGAGACTCCCTTATAGAAGATGCACAATCATCATTGTCCCAGGAAGTGTATGGTGCTGTTTGAGGAGTATGACAAACCTTTCACAAAAATCCAGAATTTTTATCTCAGACCATCTCTCTTTGAGTCCTACTTCCTAGCAAGGACTCACAACCACTTCCATTGCCTGAAAGGCTCTTTGCAGGACCTTTCTTACTCTGTTTCTGAATCATGACCCATTGTGCAGCTGCTGTTGTTTGAACATGGGATGACTCCTGGAGAAGGGGTCAGTATCTCACAACTTTGGTCCAAATCTTGACTTCTGTTTGTACAACCCACAATCTAAGAATGACTAAGAATTACATTACTACATATTTCAAAAGATAGAAAAAGTGAATATTACACACAAAAAACATAAAATTCAAATTCCAGTGTCCATTAACAATGTTCTGTTGAAACACAGCCCTGCTTGATTGCTTAACTATTACAGTTTTTGTGTCACCTTCTGTGCTGTATTGGCAGAATACAATAGATTTCCAGGAAGGGTTTAGACTTTGTTCTATATCCTTGGTCCTTTTCACACCATGTTTAACCCACTGGGTCCCTAGAGAGCTCTGGATTCCCCATATAAAATCTTTAAGCTCTTACACTTTTACAGTGGATGGAAAGGTAAGAATTCTCCACCAGGTCCACCTGCATTTTGTTTGCAGAGGAGCTGTATGTTATGATTGAGAAAGCTTTTCTTCACGATTTAATAGCAAGGTTCTAAATGAATTACCAGGAAATGAACATAAAGTAAGAGCAGCAGGAAGCAGATGTGTGGCCATTCAAATCCATCCTGCCTTAATTGTTAGCAGAGAAAGGTTGCCCGTGGTTTTAGATTTCCTTATGACTATCAAGTACAAGTGTTCCACAAGTAATGCCTAATGGAAATGCAAGGAAGCAATCAACACTTATTCTGCATTTGATATTTAACTAAGAACCTCCATTTGGACCAGTCTAAGTCATATAATAAAAAAAAATTATGTTGTCCAGTTTTCTAGATATGATTTGACTAACATAAGAAAAAATGTTGCTTCTAACGAAATAGGCAAAAAAAAAAATGTTGTTTTCCCCTGGTTGGAAAGATTGTAAAATTATGGGAGAACTTATCCAGGCTGGTGGTACAATTGCTTTTTCATGGAAAAAAATTTCAAAACAGATTTACCCCTGCATGTTCTAAACAATCCAGGTATGGAAGGTTCCCTATAGGAAGCAGGGTTCAAAAGTCTGCTGAGTGGGGTCCTGATGGGCCACAGTCCAGCTTTGATGATAGATTAGAATTTCCGACCATTGGTGAGCTTCATAACAGAAAAGAAAATTGGTTTGAATAATTCAAGAGGAGACTAGAAGTCTACAGCTAATCAACGAAGCAGAAATTGAATGACTAAGCCAACTTTTGATTATAAACAAGAAAAAAAGGCACAGATGGCTTCTGGGCAATTTACAGGCTGCTTAGTGAATCCAAAAGTCCTTGATCTCTCCTCATGCAGGTGTATTTCCAAAGACCCCTTAAAACAACTAAAGGAACAACTTACAGATAATAATTTGTTAAAAGATGACTTGATAATCCTCTTTCAAATGTAGCAAATCCACAGATAGTCCCAACTAGAACATAATATGGAGTCTAATGAAATGGCATATTTTCTCATGTAGAAAAAACACAGAAAAGGTAGCTGCTCTAATGACACAGAAGAGCTACCAGTGTACTCTGATGAGTGTCATTGACCAAAACAATATGGTTAATTTGGTATAGGTTTTTCTGACAAAGAAAATAAGACCCAAGCTTTGCCTTACAATAATTAGAGAGTAGATTTTGTGTATAGCCAAGTTCAATGAGTTTAATGTCATCTCTTCATCACTACTGAAAAACTTGTCCATGAGAGAAGTACAAAATATTTGAAGAGCAAAGTTACAAAGATCATGTACAGGGAGGAAAATAAAGACAGGGTCCACTGACACCTCCAGTGAACATGAAATGGAGACTCAGAGATCACCCAAATTTAAAGTATGGGTGAGAAAAGTTCTATGAAGAATGTGAATGCCAAAGATCTTCCAAGGATACCTCTGAGTATCCCATAAATTACTAATCAAGTTTTGTGTAAAAGTCACCTAAAGTCGGAGTCAAGATGACCTCAAAGTATCTAAGAGACCAGTATCTGCAACTAACACAGGGCTTGGAATAGTACCTGTTCCCAAATGCCACAGAGACCTATTGCTTATAAGGCATGAGTATGTTATTGGAATCTTGTATTGCTAGGTATGTAGGATCAGAGTGGTAAATTAACAAATGCTTTAATCTCACAAAGCAAGTCTTAAAAGAATGATTGAGATAGGGCAAATAACAGTGAGGTGTTGAATGTTACCCGGGCACTCAGTAGTACTGGGATAGGAATTTAGAGGCCAGACTGAATCCCATAGGAAGACCTTGTCTAAAAAAAGGCAAACAAATGTTAACATCATATTCTATTATATTAATAAAGTTAGAGTTGATTGATTTATGCACTAAAGATAAAAATAAAAATTTCTAATCTCTATTTTGTTCTATGAGTTTCAATCAAAAGCTAGGAATCAATAAGAAAATTACTTTTCTCATCTACAGGGACATGTTAAGCAGTAAGAAAGCTTATGATGCCTTCCTTTGAGCAAATATGTTTTTGAAAAGACTTTTTTTTTTTTTGAGAGAGGGTCTCACTTTATAGGTAAGGCTGGCCCTGAGCTCACTATGTAGCCCAGGCAAACCACAAACTCAGCAATTCTCCTGCCTCTGCCTCCAAGTTCTGGGATTACAGGTGTGAGCCACCATGCCCAGCACTGTGGTATGTGGTACTGATTGCTGGCGGGCATGAGTCACTATGCCCAGTATTGTTGTGTGTGGTTATTGGGATCAAACCAGGGGCTTGGTGCTTGCCACGCAGGCACCAGGACCATTGAGCTAAATCTCCAGCCCAAGACTATTAAGTTTGTAATAAAGGAATCATGAACTTCAACCAATACAGAAGAATTAAGTGAAAAATGGAAAATGAAAGAAAAATAAAATATCTCTCCAAATAATTTTACCCAGAAAAGAAACATTACTAAAATTATATCATAATATATGTGAATTGTGTAATAAACATATTAAGTTTAATTCTATTTTAATTATAGTCAATAGTAAATTGAATATTACTTAATATTAAAAATATTACTTAAATAAAAGAGATTACTAGGTTTTAAAAAAATCAAGCTAAATTTATTCAAGCTAAAAACTTGGAAGGAAGCATTACCTTGATAGCATAATCAGAGAAAGACTCAACCAAAGGGGGGGGGAGAGAACAGGCCAATCTCCCTATGAACATAGATGCAAAGATTCTCAGTAACATACTGGCAAACAGAATATAGTCGATCATCAAGAATATCATTCATCCTGCACAAGTTGGATTTATCCCAGGAATGCAAAGATGGTTCAACATACACAAATCAATAAATGTAATATACTACACTAATAAAGGACAAGAAAACACACATGATCATCTCAATAGATATAGAAAAAGCATTTTACAAAATCCAATAAGCCATTCATGATTAAAAAAAGAAACAGAGAAAATTGGAATAGATTATCTCTATCTCAACCTGATAAAATCCATCTATGATAAACCAACACCTAACATCATACTAAACAGCCAGAAACTGAAGTCTTCCATGCTAAAGTAAAGAACAAGGCAAAGATGTCCACTATCACCATGCTTATTCAATATAGTTCTGGAAACATTAGCCATAACAGTAAGACAAGAGAAATAAATAAAAGGTATAAAGATAAAAATATAAGAAGTGTTTCAAATGACATGATACTACAAATAAATAATCCCAAACACTCTACCAAAAGTCTACTAGACTTAATTGCCTGATTCAGTAGAGTGGCTAGACACAAGGTCAACATTCAAAAATCAGCAGCCTTTTTGAATAACAGACTCACTGAGAGAGAAATTGGGGAAACAATTCCTTCCACAATAGCATCCATAGAATGAAATTCCTAGGAACCTATCTAATGAAGGAAGTAAAAGACCTCTACTTAGAAAATTATTTTAAAAAATGTGATTGGATTTTAATAGAAATTCATGAATGACAATAGAGGTATCATAAGATATGATATTAGAGAACAAATATATAGAAAAACAAATCCATACATACAAGAGGTACATTTGGTGCTGAAAAGGTTATATAGAAAACATAGCACCAACATAGTCTACAGAGTTTCTCTACTCCACTAATAAGAAATTGGGCAAGGGCCGGAGGATTAGCTCAGTGGTTCCGGCACCTGCCTCGCAAGTGCAAGGTCCTGAGTTCAATCCCTGGTAACCACATACAATGCTGGGCGTGGAGACTCATGCCCACCAGCAAACAATACCACATACCACAGTGCTGGGCGTGGTGGCTCATGCCTGTAATCCCAGCACTCAGGAGGCAGAGACAAGAGGATTGCTGAGTTCTAGGCTTGCCTGGACTACATAGTGAGCTCAGAGCCAGCCTGAACTACAAAGTGAGACCCTGTCTTAAAAAAAAAAAAAATTGGGCAAGTATTCACAAAAGGGCCAGCTAAAGCAAAATAACTTGAGCAATTTGTGTCAATCAAGTTATCCTTAAAATAAAAAGCAGTTGGGCAGATTTAGCTCAGTGGTTCCAGCACCTGCCTAATAAGTACAAGGTCCTTGGTTTGATCCCTGGTAACCATATACAACAATACTGGGCATGGTGATTAATGGCCACCAGCAATCAGTACCACATACCACCGTGCTGAGGAGGGGGTGGCTCACACCTATAATACCAGAACTTGGGAAGCAGAGGCAGGAGGATTGCTGAGTTCAAGGCTTGTCTGAGCTACATAGTGAGCTCAGGTTTAAGCCTGAACTAGTAAGTGAGACCCTGTCTCCAAAAAAAAAAAAAAAAAAAAAGCAGTCAGTAGGACAATGACAAACAAAATACAAATTAAGACTTTACAAATATTTGACATTTTAAAGCACTGAAAATTAAATACCCCAAGTAAATTAAGTACATTAAAAATTGTAAAAACAGGATGAGCAGGAAGGCTATGTAGTAAATGGTGAGAGGGACATTTAGTACATTTATTTTTATTCTTATGTAGGTTCAGGTCAATGAACTTCCAGGAAAACCAGGTCACACAGTTACAGAAACATGAAAATCCCAAGCTTTTAGCTTGAATAATTCAGCTTCTAAGGATTTTTTTAAAGCCTAGTAATCTCTTTTATTTAAGTAATATTCATTTAACATAAAGTAATATTTAATTTATTATCTACTGTAATTGAAATATAATTAAGCTTAAAATGTTTATTATATAATTCACATATATTATGACATAATTTTAATAATGTTTATTTTGTGGGTAAAATTATTTGAAGAGATATTTTATTTTTCTTTCATTTTCTATTTTCCATTTCACTCTTCTCTGTTGGTTGAATTACTTCAGGATTCTTTTATTAAAAACTTAATAGCCTTTTAAAAAACATATTTGTATTGTATTATTATCCACAAATGCTGTCAGTTATCTCCTATATGAAACAGACTCAATTTTCTTGTTTTGTTGACAAAATATCTGCAAAATCTCTGTCAAGTGAATCATAGTTTCTCAGTCCTTCAAATAGAAATGACATCTAGTGAAAAAATAACTTAGTTCTCATGATTTTTCCAGTATTACTGTTCTTCTTGGGCATGTATCAGTACATGGTGCAAGCTTCACATATTCAACAAAAATATTTTTTTGTTTGTTTTTGAGACAGGGTCTCGCTTTGTAGTTCAGGCTGGCCCTGAGCTCACTATGGAGCCCCAGCAAGCCTTGAACTCAGCAATCCTCCTGTCTCTGCCTCCCGAGTGCTGGGATTACAGGCGTGAGCCACCATGCCCGGCACATCAAAAATATTTTTAAAAACAGATACTCAAGGGCTGGCATGTAATGCAATCCATAACTTCTATTGCTCCAACAAGGGCGTTCTTAAATAAAACTGGCATATGTTCCTAATGGGACTACTATGAAGATTGAGATGACTTCTGGTTCAGATTGGTGCCTTTGTAGATTCTTACTAAGCACCTATGCTTCCCCATCGTCATTTTTCATCATTGTTGCCACTGTCAATTCCACAAAAAAGTGAAAAACAATTCTGATTTGGATTCACACTACGGAGATGGCTACCGAGAACTTTAAGCATTTGTGAGCTCCTTCAGAAGCTACTTGTCTGACGAAGTTGTAGAGAAAGGAACTGTCAAGGATCTTAGAGATCGCTGCCCCATGGGGTGGCATTAATGATAAGATGAATCAATCTCTTTGCACTTTTAATTGTTCCAGTTAATATTTTATTTGTATAAACTATTTTTTAAATAAAAAGAAATGATAACAGACATGAATATTAATATCAGGAATTTAGTCCAAGTCAAAATGTAAGTATATCTCATTTTGATATCTGTCTTAATGTCATCTCTATTTCTAAAGCAGCTAGCTAATGGTAATTTAGCTGATTCTTACAAAAATGCTAAGGTATTTATGATTAATGTTTTCAAAATATTTATTTTCTTCTTTGATGCTCTATTCAGTTATTTAATAAGAAACAAAATTATAAAGTATTTAATTCAACTTGACAAAATAAAAAAATGAAATTTATGTCTTTACAATCAATAACTTGTAAAGAAATATATTGAGATCTTTATCTTTTAGAAAGGAATAGGTTTAAAATTGCTTGTTCTATAAAGTAGCTAATGCACCTCACAAAAGCATCCAATGAGATAATAAAGTTATTTAAACACTACAAATATATGCTATTATTCAACAGCCAGTTCCATTTTTAATAATTCTCCTGAGCTGTGAGGGCTATGCAAATGGAGTTATTCAATAAGTACACCATTTCCTATTTTCTTCTTTATGTACATCAAACAGAAACTGTAATCATTCTCAGTATATAGAGATCCTTCTATATGCTGAGGAGGTCAACAGTGTTATTTTGAGTTTATTTGGCTTGAAGAAAATTGGATTGCATCTATTCTACATATACTGATTAAGTCTTAATTCCTTATAGACTTCCATTGACATAGTTAAACCAATTAAACTTATAACACACTTATACACAGAAGATACTAAAAAAGAATTAAAGAAAACAAGATTTCTCATGTACTTGATAGGATCTTCAGCTACTTTAGAATTAGATTAGCCATCATTTCAATCAAGTAAATGTAATTAAAAAGCGAGATGTTACTGTGGTCACTCCTTGAGTCCCATCAGCACTGTGAGCTGGAGAGATATCAATGAGATATTTTTTATGTCATTTATCTCAAAAGATACTCATCAGACTTAAAATTCTGAGGATAAAACCTTGGACACAATGAGTGTTCAAATGTTACATGAAGATTCTAATAATATTATGAAGATATGAATTTAAAAATTGTCAAACTTTTCCTAAAGGGCTACATGGTATGTGCACTCAGGGAATTTTGCCTTTGTGGTATAGGCAGCAGCCTTGGCTGATTTAAGGAGGTAGCTGCTAAGAAAGTCTTTCTGCAGCGGCAGCCCTGCAGCCCATAACCACAGTTTGCACATCAGTTTGTCTCCAAGACTTAATCTATGATCTAGCATTTGTTATAAACTGCAATCACAGGAGGAATGTGTAAAGTAAGACACAGATATAGGGGAGGAAATGGTAACTCTTCTATCTCTCCTATGTTCTCTAGACGTAGCCCTATGACTTGAGTTGGCAAGAGAGATGAATAAGAGAAAACAAAGAGAATTTATTAACACATGATGAGTAATTCAATAGTTTGGTTTGTACTTGGGCATATTTAACATGTAGGCAAAGAAACAGAAAATTTGTACAGAAGTGACAAGACAAAGAAAAAGGACATTGAGTCTCCAGGGGCAACCAAATGAGGAAAGGAAAAATCAGGGGAAGCTCAAGACAGACAAGGGCTGGTGAGGAAGACTTTTCATGCAGATTCTTCTGGCACTATTTCCCAGGACAATAAGGCCTAGAGCATTTCTGATGATTAAGTCCTATCCTTCCTTGCAGAGAGAGGGGGAGGCATAACTTTGTAAATTTATGTTCTGCTTTTAAGCAAATAGGAGGATGGCAGAGAGCTTTTCTTGATGTTTCTTAATTGCATTGAGCTCTTAAGTAATTCTATCAAAAAAACACAGTTGGGGTGACATATTCTAGTTCCCTCCATGGATTTGCTCCTTATACTAACAGATGCACACAGAGCATCCCTGAGAGCCCTCAACATAATGCACTGTTTAAAGAGCAAGCATGGGCTAGACTGAGTTTGAGCAAATAAAAAGCAAAGGAACACATACTGGATTCTGTCTTTGAAATTGTCCTCACTAAACAAATTCATACAAAATCTGAGATAAATGAGCAGAAATCAGTGGGTAGTGTCTTATTTATTTTTAATTAATCAGTATAAAACAAAGGTCACATAAATTACCCAGTCTTTATTTTAAGGGATTCATGTGGAAAACCCCAGAGATGTCAGTACAAACTCCAAGTGGTGCTAGTTCATGATAGCAGTTTAAGATGAAGAATGAAAAGCTAAGTGTTTGGTAGAAGCATATGCCACACTGACTGCTGTTACCCCTCACCCAACTACATGTGAATCTGAAGAGAATATTGAAGAAGGACTTCAGCTCCAGTAACCTCCCTGCCTCCATACTGGGACAAAGGAAATCATGTCTGATTTCCACATGCAGGCATGATTTTTCACTTGATGTGGCCACAGTTCATGGGCTGGAGGCCTAACTGCCCCAGGGGAGTTTAAATTTCTCTTTCACTCCTTCAGAAGTCTTCTGGCTTCAGAGGCAATGGTCTTTCTCCACTCTGAAAAAGCTAATGTTAGGTATTTATGCAGAAATCTTCTGAATAGTTTACTTGTTATAAAAAATGTTTTCTCCGGCTGGATGTGGTGGTTTACGCCTGTAATCCCAGCACTCGGGAGGCAGAGACAGGAGGATTGCTGAGTTCGCGGCGGCTTGCCTGGGCACCATAGTGAGCTCAGGGCCAGCCTGAACTACAAAGCGAGACCCTGTCTCAAAAAGCAAAAAAAAAAAAAAAAAAAAAAAAAAAAAAAAAAAAAAAAAAAAAAAAAAAAAAAAAAAAAAAAAAAAAAAA